>JANHFO010003509.1:26940-40350 GCA_032468095.1 Pareas carinatus | reverse complement strand
ATTCTGGGAGTTGAAGTCCACAAGTCGTAAAACGTCCATGGTTCCCCACCCTTGCTTTAGACAAACTGCAGAACCTATAAGCATTATCTATTACATTTTGCCAGTCCTCATCTTTTCTGAAAAGTCAAACAAGGTTAAGCTCTGTTTCAAGGCAGGCCGGAGGCAGGCTTTGTAGGTTGGACTTGAACCATATTTCTCAGTTGCAGTATACCAAATAGGCCAAATAGGCCTAAAATCAATTTTGCTATTAACATACTATGAATAAGGCCGGAATTTGGGATTTGGACATCGCCTGTTCTGGTCTTCCTGTTTTAGGGCGATCTAGTAACATTTACAGATGGTCCTCAACTTATTTTGAGGTTTGAAATGACAATGGCCTCGGGAAAATAATTTATGATCTGCCCTTGCACTTATAACTCTTGGGCCACCCTCACAGTTATGCTATTGTAATTTGGGTGCTTGGCAACCAGTTCATATTTACGACAATTTGCAGCACCCTTGATTACAGTTTGCAGCCTTCCTAACCAGTTTTGAACCAGCAGCAACAATTGATGATTGTTAAGCAAGTCATCACATGCCTGGACCTGATTTTAGAACCATTTTTATACCACGTTCATTAAGTGAATCATGTGGTTGTTAAGCAACCATCATTTTGCTTAGTGGCTGCATGATTTGCTTAACAACCACGCAATTTGCTTAGTGAACGGGGTAAAAATGGTTCTAAAATCAGGTCCATTTCATGCGAGAAGTTGCTTGATGACTACAATGACTGCTTAGTGGCCGAAATTCTGCTCCCAATTGTGGTCATAAGTCAAGGACCAATCTTACAACAAAAATGCCAGCTTTTATTTGAACAAACAGTATTAGCCTAACTCTGAATTCGGGAGTATGATCTCTAGAATGAAAAACCGAAAATTATCCTCCGTTCTTAAATTAAGTTATGAACTCTGAAAATGAATACCACTGCACTTTTACAGCTATAGAATTGCTAAGTAGAAAAGCCAAAACGAGACTCGGTCTTAGCCATGGCAACTCTTAACTAAAAATTAAGAACAAAAGAGAAATCTTGTTAAATCAAACCAAAGTCCTTTGTAGTTCAGTATTCTGTGTGACAAATCAACAGCATCTGAGAAGCTCACAAGCAGAACATAGGAAAAATCATCCCTGGCCTTTATTGCTCATTACTGCATAGTTCCTTTGATTTTAAAAAAATATGGGGCCATCAAGACTAGTAGCCATCATTAAAACTGTCCTTCAAGATTTTATCCAGTTCTTTGTAATAATATGACTGAATTGAGAGCCATCATTATGTTAAGTAATGATACCAAATCCCAAAATTTAATGACCCTTTTTTTATCAGTCCAAAATCTCTTTTCAATGAATGGCAAATATTATGCGCAATAAAAGTCTTGTTTTATAATTGGCTGACCCCTAATTAATTATCAAGTTAGCATAGGACGATTCTCATTCTGAAGTCCTGATTGGTTGTTCTTCACAAGGCCTTTCCATTGGAATAACAATTTAGTTATTCTGACTTATACATGCAAAGCACATACATGTTTCTCTTTTGGTTAGCTTCTAAATCTGAGTCATTGTCTCCAAAACAGTTGCTCATGAACTGATAGAAAAAGCAGTAGTGTTAATAGTGTCTTTTTCAAAGAAGTCAAGAAACCTGAATGAGTATCTACAATGAAAGCTTGATATGGAGGATCCGATGCCAAGAGTTTCAATTTCGTCATTATTGGAGTTCTTCCAGCTATTTCCATGAGTAAGCTTATCCTCATTCACTTCCTGGCTCTGCCACCATCTCAGCCTCAGCATGCTTTGAAACTTGATTCCCATCCAAAAATACTCTGGCAAAACTATCATTCCTAACCTTTCAGACATGTCATTGAGATACTTTCTGATCACCTACCATACAAGGATTTGGTAACTTTAATCAGGTGAGGCCTGAAACTTGCTGAATGTGGGGATAAATGTTGCTTTTCTATGAATGGGTAACAAGTGTCATTTTCTGAATTGCCTACTTTATTTATTCACTGCAAGAAATATAGATTATTAGTGGGGGTGAATATATCTTGCTACGTTTATTCTTATTTCGGGGTGGGAGGAACAGGAGGAAGACAAGGTAAATTTGTGACTAAATCTTGGGACAACTAGTGAAGGAAATAGTTTTGGAGGTTTGTTTGTTTCTTAAATCTCCAACAATGCAGTGGTACCTTGTTAGTCAACTGCTTTAAAACACAAATTTGGCACTCAATGTATTTTGATGTGAAAATTTTGTCCAGTACTCATTGTTTGTTTAGTACTCGATGCACAAGCTAGAACTTGCCAGTGTTGGCTACCTTGTGACTCACTACATAATTCCTTATAGAAAAAAATTGTTTAGCTCTCATCATTTTTGGTACCCATCACATCTCCCGGAACCAATTAAAGATCAGTACCAAGATACCAGTGTATAAGCAGATGCAATATGTAGCTATTTCATTCTAAACTTTTCTTATATACTCAACAGAAGAAATCAGGATTTCGATCAGAATTTGGGTAACTATCTGGGAACCATGAGCCTTATTGCTGCCACCAACTTTTTCAAGAAGAAAAAGCCTGTTCAGGTGACCTCTCCTAGGGACCTTTTGGATTTGTCTGATTTGATTGGTCCCAAGCAGCCTCTCCCTTTCATCCTCAGCCCCAATATCAAGGTGCTCTGGAAAATGAAACAACGGTAGAGCAGACTGGAGAGACATCGGTGAATAGCAAGAAAGACAATCAAACATGGGTATGAATCCAGATTGAAGCCTATAACATGGTAGACAGGAAGTTTCATATAACTTCTGTGCCCTTCTTTCATCTGTAGAAAGCTGCCCAGCAACTATATTTAAAGTGACCCGGACATTTTTTCCAAAAGAAGGGCTGGAAAAATTTCCACCAGGTCATTGTAATGTTTTTGGCAAACATTTTGTGGATAAATGCTTATATTTTCAGAGCTGGGTGCTGGCAGAGTAATTCCAATGAGCTGACATTGCAATATCATCTGGGATTCAATTGAGTCTTGAATTCTGATGCACTGGGATCCTCAGTGAGGTGAGCTATACCACCTGTGGGCTGGACCTTTTCTTCCCCCTGACTCATTTACACAGACAGAGCAAGAAGGGAAGGGCTGAATCTACAAAAATGCTGAAAATTCTTGGAGAGTTGATGGCCGGCTTCAACTTTAGCTTTGGATGGGGTTTTACTGGTCCAGAAATACCTGGTTTTCAATTTTGGAACTCTTAATTGCAAGAACTTCAGAACTTTCCAGCAAAAGGTGAAGGCCAAACTAGGAAAAACTATACCCAGCTTTGACTGGAACATCAGCTGTAATCATGTTTGGAATTGAATGTGCTAGGAGCAGCCATTTACATCTTTGCCACCACTTATTTGGTGTGACTGAGATTTACACCGAATGAGGCTGCCCTTCAGCACCACTTGGTATAACCACACAGCTGGGACAAAATACAAATGCCCACAATTAATGACAGCTGCTGTAGCTAAAATTATATTTTTGTTGGAGAAATTATTATTAGCTATTGCTTTGTTTCTGGATGCAATTTAAAATGCTAATTATTATCTATAAAATCCTCTATGGTTCGAGTCCTGATACATTCAAGACTGTTTAGTCTTTGTAGAATCAACTCATCCAGCACAAACCAAAGAGACCATGTTGGGCATTCCCATCAAAATGATCACAGATAGGTCTACAAACAAGCCTTATCTTCCCCCCAAATATTCTGCCCCTGAAGTTAGGATTTTCTCTGTGTGTTAATATTCAAGAGGCTAGTTAAAATGCTGTTTTCCCCAGGAATTTCCTGGAATTAAAGGTATCACCTTCTCGGAGCTATGTGTATGTTTAAATGTTTGCAGTGATGATCATTGAATTTTGAATATTGATATGTGGGTTATTCATCATTGGCTCTTATTTTGGTACCGTTGTTTTCTTGCATAAGTTCCAAACGACTTACAGCCTTTGACGAGGCATGCACATTGCATGAATAAATAAAAATAACAACACGTTTTGCAGACTGCGGGACATCACGCCAATTACACACTTTAAAATACTGGCACTCTGGGAGTCACTCATCAGTTGTAGCAAATGCAGGAGATCTAGCTTATATTGCGGAGATGGCAGTTTGCATGGAAATTAGCACCTGAAGGAAAATCAAAATTTATACATTCACTGCTAGTAATTAGCTACTTGGGGTTTTCAAAGAAGAAGTTATGATCCATAATTATTTTTGATGCAGCTTCTGAAAGTTGTTTTTAGTAGAACTTTTTGTTCCACTTTCAAAATAGGGCCATGACATTGAAAGAACCTTTTCTTCCCAAACCCATGCCCTTCTGCATGATAATGGCACATTTCTGGTCTTCCTGGGTGCCTCTTTGAGTGGAGCCAGAGTTAAGAGTTAGGTTAAAAGTGAGGAGACTCAAGATTGGGTCTGTTCTCTGTCATGGAATCCCAACAGCTGACCCTGAGCCAGCCAATGTCTCTCAGTCTAGTTCAGGGATGTCAGATCCACTGTCATTGTGGGCCAGTGTCACTGCTGCTGCAGCCGCCATGGCTCCCCCTCCCCCCTCTCCCACTGTGACCCCCAGAGACTCCTACCAAACCCCCTGTGCCCTCTGTGATCCCCATGGACACCCCACTGCCAAACCCCACTGTGACCCCTGCTGATCCCCCATGACCACTGATGACCCCCTCCACGACCAAAGACCCCCCTCCTTGTGCCATCATCCACACTTCCAGGAAGCACCTCGCTCACCTCCATGTCTGGCCCGCGTGCTGGATACAGGCAATTCATGGGCATTATTCGGCCCGCAGGCATGTTTGACATATGTGGCCTAGTCCATTTGACAGGATGGTTGCAGGAAGGATAGAATGAAGGGAAGCCTCTGTGCAAGAGTCTTCAGATCACGAAAGAAACATTATCGATGTTGCTGTTGTTGTATCCCACTCAACTCCCGTTGACTTTGGATGATTCACAAGATACTTGTGGAAAAAATGGATCTTGCAAACATTGTTAGCTAGGTATTTACAGGCAGTCCTCTATTTACAACAGTTTGTTTAGTGACTGTTCAAAGTTACAATGGCACTGAAAAAGGGACTTATGACAATTTTTCACACTTATAACCATTAAGGCATCCCAATGGTCATGTGATCAAGATTTGGATGCTTGGCAATCGGTTCATATTTATGATGGATGCAGTGTCCCAGGGTCATGTGATCCCCTTTTGCGACCTTGTGACAAGCAATTTCAACAGGAAAGTCAGATTCACTTCAAACCATATTGCTAGCTTAACAAATGCAGTGATTCACTCAACAACTATTTATTTATTTATTTATTTATTTATTTATTTATTTATTTATTTATTTATTTATTTATTTATTTATTTATTTATTTAGATTTATATACCGCCCTTCTCCCGAAGGACTCAACTATGGCAAGAAAGGTCGTACAATGGGACAAAACTCACTTAACCAATGTCTCACATAGCAGCAGAAATGTTGAGCTCAATTATGGTCATAAGTCGCAGACTACCTGTATTTTCATACATATGACAATTGCTCAATTGATGTTTTCAGAAAAAAAGTGTTAAGAAAATTCTGATTCTATTTTTAAGTGTTTTAGGACACGATAATATTCGAGTACCATCAATACCAGACTCCCCCAAAGAACACCAAGTGATCTGACAAAATCCCTCCCATCTCTCTCTCTCTCTCTCTCTCTCTCCCTCTCTCTCTCTCGCCCCACAGAAGCTTCTCTTCTTCTCCCTCTTTCTTCTTCCGTCTTTTTCCCCCTCTCTCTTCTTTTATATCTCCTCCTCTCTCCCCCACCTCATTTTCTCTTCAGAAAATTGTATTCATGGCCACTCTCACCTGACACTCTCATCCCAAGGAAGTTGCTGCTCCTGGGAATGGCAGAGGCAGCCCTGCACATGCTTGGAGGTGAAGTTGGCTGCACTGTGGTGTTGTCCATGTTCTGGGATGTAGAATTGGCGCCCTTGACTACATCTGATCAGCACTATGGCAGCGATGGTGCTACATGATGTCCACCTTGTCTAGCTTCTGAAGCAGCGGCAGCACTGCTCATGCCTGGGGCAAAGTCGGCTAGCTATGTTGCTGATGCTCTGGTGCCTAGAATTGATACCCTTGGTTACAGTTGTTTGGCGCTGCCGGCATCTGAAGTCAAGGGCGCCAATTCTGAGACGGCAGAACATGGAGAACACTGCAGCCTAGCTAGCTGACTTCACCCCCGGCATGTGCAGTGCTGTCACTGGTTCTGAAGCAAGACAAGATGGTCGTTGCGTACCACCTGCCAGGTACTGGTGTACCACCAGTGGTACGTGCCCCATGGGTTGAAAAGCCCTGATATAAATTTAATAAATAAATAAATAAATAAATATAACATAGCAAACATACTTTAAATCTAACAAATAAACACAATGTGGCACTGGGAGTAGAATTAAGTGACACTAATCATAATCCTCACACATGCAGACAAGTATGTTTTGGAAAACAATTAACAGAATGTCTAGTGCCAAAGGGTTGACAAATAAGTTTTCCAGTCATGTGACAGTGATTGATTGAGCTTAATTTGTAGTCATAATGATTATGGATATTAAGCAGTTTGGCAATGTGATGGAGCCATTTTACTTTAACATACGCAATGAATCAAACTCTGTAATTGTAATGGCTATGAGAGTGCAATCTACCAGCGAAGTTAGGAGTAACCTTTTCTAACACCTGGGTCCAGAAGAGCCCAAGAATAGCAAAGAGGTTTTAATGTTCTGATCAATTTAGTGAGTGTCGCATTAAATTGTGAAGAATAGAACAGAACAGAACAAAACAGAACAGAATTTATTTGCTAAGTGTGTCTGGACACACAAGGAATTTATCTCTGGTGTACATGCTCTATCCTTACATATAGGCTATAATTGACCGTGATTACAATCATATGATACCTTCATAATCATAAAGTACATTCATCATGTCATGTACACATTAGATGTAATCAACAAACCATGATCCTAATCATAATTACATTCATAGTCATAAAGTACATTCATTGTGTCATCATGTTATAAAGTGCAATTATCACATCACAACATTTGTGACAAAACTTGTCACAAACACATTTATCATGCCATATGCTACAAAAAAAATATAGGTTTGAGACCGTCTATATTTGAACAGTCATAGAATACTAATAATCAAATATATTTGAACAGCCATAGAATACTAATAATCGATCTATAAGTCGAGCTAGGATACTAAATGACAGAACTATTGTATAGTTTAAGATGTAAGCAACAAGTTGATTGTCATACAAATAAGAGAATGGGTAACAGGTAATAAGTAAGAGGAAAGATGAGAAGGGTGATAATGATATATTTCTACTAGATAATTTAACAGTATTGTGGAACTTAGTTGTTTAGGAGATTGGGGGAAGAAAATGTCCTTGTGTCTAGTTGTTTTGGTTTGCAATGCCCTGTAGCAGTGTTCAGAAAAAGATATTTATAAGAATTGAAGGAGAAATCAGTGACTCAGCACTTAACTTTTAGTGTTTATTCAAATCAGCTCATTTGGCCTTAACTCATTAAATGCACTAATAATTTCAATGAAACTGTACTATGGCAAAGTCTGGATCCAAACCAATATTTCTGCTTTGGATTTGTAGGAGTTGAATGAATGTCAAGAATAAATATGAGCATTAATCTGATTTGCAGAAGCCATCCTTTAAAAAAATAAAAGAAAATCTGAGCGCTCTCCTATGTGTCTTTGGAATGAATGTGGTGTAACAGATGAAATGCAAAAAAGTAAGGACCAAAGCAAACAAAAATAAGAATGTTGAAATATCAAAATCTATTGCTTGCTTGCTTTAAATTCCCCTCCATATCTGTTGAATCTGTGAAATTGGTCATAATATAGAAATGGTTGGGCAAGTTCTCCTTCTAGGCAATTTGCTTTGGATTTTGCCCTAGGATTTGTTAGTGGACTCCCATTCCAAGTACTAATCAGATCCAAATTGATTTAGCCTTTTTGAGATCATCCAAGGTCGTCTATATGCTGCCATCTGTTGTGATTTAGAGCAGTGGTCACCAAACCTTTGGATTTCAGGGAGCACTAAATTCAGAATTTTAACTCCTGTAGATCATTAATATGAATTTTTTAAAAAGATACATACATTTATAAAATAATAAGAGAACTTCCATTTTATTAATATAAAAGGAACCTATTTAATATAACAAAATTAAAAAAGCTTATTTAATTATAATAAAATCATAAATGCTTACTTAATCATAACAAAATATTTAAAGATTTAATTGTAGCAAAAATTTTAAAGTTAGTTTAAATAATTATTTTAGTATTACATATTTTAGTGTGATATTTGTTCCTGCTTGAGAGACAGACAGAGACAAAGACAGAGAGAGAGACACAGACACAGACACAGATAGACACAGAGAGTCAGACAGAAAGAATCAGAGTCAGAGAGAGACACAGAGAGAGAGAGAGAATGAGAAAAAGAGAATGAGAGAGACAGAGACAGAGAGACAGAGACACACAGAGACAGAGAAAAACAGAGAGAGAAAGAGAGAGAGAATGAGAGAAAGAGAGAGAGAGAGATAAACACGCACACACAGAGAAAGAGAGAGAGAATGAGACAAAGAGAGAGAGACAGAGAGAGAGAGAGAGAGACAGACAGACAGACAGAAAGAGAGACAGAGGCAGAGAGAGAATGAGGGAGAGAGAAAATGAGAGAGACAGAGTCAGATATACATAAAAGAGAGAGAGAGAGAACAAGAAAGAGAGAGAATGAGAATGAGAGAAAGAAAAAGAGAGAAATGAGAGAGAGACAGACACATACACATACAGAGAGAGAAAGACAGAGAGACAGACACACAGAGAGGGGGGAGACAGAGAGAAGCCCTTCATAGACGACCAAAAGCATCACACATCCTGCTGATAAGATAGTATTACTGTATTGCAGTACTAAACTCCTAACCAAGGCACATGATCTAGCTATTAAGTATTCCATTTTTTTAAAAAAAACTCCTACTAAGATTTGAAATCATCATTGGACAAAAATCACTGAAAAAAAAACAAAATGTGAGCATTGTTTCCAGCTAATGTCTTTTGATTTCACTCTCACTGCTATGAAAAAAAAGTCTGATTTATTAACAGTGAAAGATGCCAAAAGACACTGGCTAGATCCATTCATCAGGATCTCCATGCTTTCTTAACGGCACCAATGGGAATCAATGTCCTCCTAATTTTGCCCTTCCTGCACACTCTCTTTGACTCTGTCCTCTGCTTGGCTCCTTGCTGTCATGTGATCACGGAATTGTGGAGACAGAGTAATTTTCTGTAATAGGTCTCCTAGACAGCCTCAAAACTGGCACCCATGAGTATCATGCAATCAATATACCAAAACCTGATTTTTTTCAAATAAAATCATTTTGTGGTTGACCTCTTAGCGCACACACATGCTGATGGGAAGAGAATATTTGTAGCTATGGGATCCTTGGTGCTCTCTGAGTTTGACTACTTTCTTGTAGCCATTTCATTACCAAACTAGGTAACAGCATCAATGCCAACAGCCATCATAATTAGTCAAGCTCAGAGAGCACCAAGGAACACACACACACACAAACTCACAAATTTCAATATCGTTATGATGACCACATTATCTTGGGGGGGAAAATAAAGGATGAACTTGAAAGGGGGACATATCTAAGAGAGGATATTTTAAAAAAATAAAGTTTAATTGTTCGGTTACAAAGCAAATTTTTCAAGACAAAATTTAAGAGCAAAACCAAGGAAGCCTTTTGCAAAATCACGTATTCTAATAAAAATACCTAAAATTGAACAGTATATGTACATTTATTTTAAAAAGACAATTCAATTTCCATATTTTTCACATGAATGCAAAAGACTGTGCCTTAAGTGGTACTATGTGCACAGTAGAGGTTAAATGATGAAAATAAAGGCTAAAAATAAGCTTTCAATAAATCAATAAATCTTAAAAGACAACTTTCTTAAATAAAGGATTGTGTTTTTATTATAAAGGCTGCATGGTCACTGCAATTATCCCATTTCTACTACATCATCAATTTCTTCATTTCCTACACACTCACTGCAAAGGATGCCTTGAGCAAATAAATTTAATAAATAAAAAATAATTTACTGCCAACAAAACTCATCATTCATTCATTCAGAGCATCAAAGCATGGGGTTTCCCCTCCTATAAATCAGCCTCCTTTTGAGAGTGCCTGCTCGATCAATGGTATATACACACACCTCTCTCTCTCTCCCTCCCGCCCTCCATTGCAAGGGGAATGTGGGGAAATGAATAAAGGGGAGGTGTAAAGGCAAAGTATTGATTTACTAATCCAATATCTTGTCAACCCTTATGGTTCCCTCCCATGAAACCTATCTATCGGGTGCGTTTCAAGGTTTTGGTAACCACCTTTAAAGTGCTCCATGGCATAGGACCTAGCTATCTACAGGACCGCATACTATCAAGCAAGACCTCCCACCGACCCGTTCACTCCAACAAAGAGGGCCTCCTCAGGGTGCCGTTGGCCAGACAATGCAGGCTGGCGAACCCCAGGGGGAGAGCCTTCTCTGTGGTGGCTCCCACTCTCTGGAATGATCTCCCCGTAGACATTCGAAGGATTACTGACCTCCGCGCGTTCCGCCGTGCCCTTAAGACACATTTCTTTGTTCAGGCAGGTCTTGCCTAGCCCCGCCCCCCTCCTCCATTCCCGGTTTGCTGAATTAGGTTTTAAATTGGTCTTATAATTTGCTATTTTAAATTGTCAGCCTACCAATATTTATTTTTAATGTTATTCTAATTGTATATATTTGTTTTTTATTGTTGGCTGTAAACCAACCTGAGTCCGTTGTACGGAAAAGGGCGGTATATAAATCTAATAAATAAATAAATAAACACCAAAGAACACAAAAATAGAAACAGGAAAAAGAAACTCCTACTTGTCACTCAAGCACTTGAAGAGGCAGGCCGAGGTTGCAGAACATGAGGTGAACCAATAAGAGGGGCCAGAGAGAACAGGTCACTCCAGCTTCCTCTCCAAAACACATCAACTTGGCTTATGTTTGCCCATGTGCTATGATATGAAGCAGAACGGAGGGAAAACACCCCTTCCACCATGCAACACAAGACCTGTCTTGGGGGCAACCACACTGTGGACAGCAGCAGTCAATGTAATTATATGACCTAGGCCATTGACGGTGCAGATTTCCAGTATATTTTGTTGATACATTCTCACTGAGCTATATTTCAACTTAAATGGAGTTACTATTGAGTAGACACATGCTGCTAATTAACTTCTTAATTCATTCCACAAAAACAATTTGTGCTGTCATATTTTGGAATCGTTCTGACTATAGTAAGATTCAATCATAAAATATGTGGTGGCATTTTCTGTGCAGCTTCAATTCCACTGTCCTGGCACCAATTTCTATTTTGTTGACTGCCTTGGCCCAGGATTTGAACCCCACCCCACGTTCTTGTCTTTGGGCCAGCAAGTCTTAGAGCACTTAATGCTATAGTCTGTTAAAAAGTCCTTTGCTGAAACCCAAAAAAGTTTTACTGGAACCTTACATAGCAATGTCCAACATCAACATTCAGTTAAAGATTAAGGCCATAAAACAATTTCATTCTGAAAAGGATGGTCAGATCATCTTGAAAATATTTCACCTTTTGATCCATTGTATACCAGGTTTTCTCTCCAGATTTTAAGGGCAGTTTTTGGTGGTTGTGAGTTTCCCCCCAAGCTTCTGGAGGACTATTTTGTTTACAAGATGGCAAATGATTTGCAGATGATAGCAAAGTAAGAGAACATATAAATTCTTTTTCCAGTAAGCCCTCAGCTAGAAGGGAGAGGTCTAATCCTGATGCTCAAAGATATTACCATTGCAGGAGTGTATTTCATAATCATGGTCACTTTTCTGTCTCAGTTGAAATAATGTGTTAAATTCAAACAGAAACTTATACAACTTTGGCAAATGTAAAATTGGTCATCGTTTATGATGAAATTTGACTTGAAATTTATTGATTTGGAATTTAATTAAATTTTTATTTTTATTTTATTTTATTATTAGATTTATATGCCGCCCTTCTCCTGAAGGACCCTGGGTGGTGTACAGCTGTCTAAAAACCATATGATACAATATTTAAAAAGCAATTTAAAAATATTAAACCTAAGGCTTCAAATTAATCCATAAAAACATTAAAATTCAAAACCCGCTAGACCCACTAAAAACCCACTAGTACCCCCCCCCCACCGAGGAACCGACACTACTAAAAAACCCTGGGGATCAGGCCAGTCCAGCCTGGATGAAAAGATGGGTCTTGAGGGCGCAGTGGAAGGCCCAGAGATCGACAATCATACGGATCTCCGGAGGGAGCCTGTTCTATAGGGTTGGTGAACTGGTCTGTGGGAGATAGTTGTCGGCAACAAGCGCTCCTGCAGATACCCAGGCCCTATGCCATTGAGCACTTTAAAGAATGAAATGCACCTGAAAGGCCACAGGAAGCCAGTGCAGCTCATGCAGGAGGCGGGTCACATGGGAACATCCCCTGAACCCCAATCCCCCACGCGGCCACATTCTGAACTAACTGCAGCCTCCGGATGCAGTTCAAGGGGAGCCCCATGTAGAGAGCGGCATCTCCAGCCGGGAGACGATGAGCGCCTGAGTGACTGTGCGAAGGGTGTCCTGATCTAGAAAGAGGTGCAATTGGCGAAACAGGCAAACATGGTAAAAAGCCCCCCTGACCACGGCCATCATGTGATCTTCCAGTGACAGCCATGCATCCATGAGGACTCCCAAGTTGCGGACCCTTTCCACGGGGGCCAATGACTCACCCCCTATAGCCAGAAATGGTGTCAACTGGCTATATCGGGGCACCAGAAGCCACAGCCACTCGGTCTTAGAGGGGTTGAATCTGAGTCTGTTCCTCCCCATCCAGACCTGCACAGCTTCCAGACACTGGAACATTACTTTCACGGCATCATTTGGGTGGCCTGAGGTGGAGAGATGTACAGCTGCGTATCATCAGCGTACAGATGATACTCCACTCAACGGATGATCTCACCCAGCGACTTTACGTAGATGCTGAACAGGAGGGGCGAGAGAACCGACCCTTGCGGCACCCCACATGACAAGTGCCTTGGGGTCGACCTCTCGCCTCCTGCCAGCACCGTCTGCGACCGTTCAGAGAGGAAGGAGAACCACCACAAAACGGTGCTTTCCACTCCCAACTCCTCTAATTGATGCAGCAGGATACCATGGTCGATGGTATCGAAAGCCGCTGAGAGGTCTAACAGGACCAGGATAGAGGAACATCCCCT
>JANHFO010003508.1:113353-139523 GCA_032468095.1 Pareas carinatus | reverse complement strand
CATGATCTATTAAGGACAGCCATGCATCCAGGAGGATGCCCAAATTGCGGACCCTTTCTATGGGGGCCAAAGACTCGTCCCCAATAGCCAGCGATGGAAGGAGCTGGCTATATTGTAACACCGGTAGCCACAGTCACTCGGTCTTGGAAGGATTGAGCCTGAGTCTATTGCACCCCATACAGATCCACACGGCCTCCAGGCACTGGAACATCACTTCGATGGCATCGTTGGGGTGGCCTGGGATGGAGATGTACAGCTGAGTATCATCAGCATACTGATGGTACTTCACCTCAAAGCCACGGATGATCTCACCCAGCGGCTTCATATAAATTTTGAACAGGAGAGGCAGGAGGAGCGATCCCTGAGGCACTCCACAAGTGAGGCCCCACAGAGTCGAACTCTGCTCCCCTGCCAACACTATCTGTGTCTGGCCAGAGAGGTAGGAAGAGAACCACTGATAAACGGTGCCTCCCACTCTCAACCCCTCCAGCCGGCGCAGCAGGATACCATGGTCGATGGAATCAAAAGCCGCTGAGAGGTCTAACAGGACCAGGATAGAGGAACAGCCCCTATCCCGGGCCCTCCAGATATCATCCTTAAACCCTTCCATATTTAGTCATCATCTTTCCCCTCTTTCCGGGTGATCATTCTTTTCTAAATCTTTTCTTTAATCAGGTAGACTTTTTGGTAGAAAAATTATTTAAAACTCACCCAATAGTCTGTGTGCCAATTTGTGCCTTTTTGCAGTTTGACTTTCAAACCGCTTCATTTTTTCAAACCGCTTTTTTCTCCTTGGCTCGTCTGCGGCTACATGCTGTGTTTCCGCAGCCCAGCTTCGTAGGCCTTTGAGGGGTTCCTTCCTGATCCCAGGGTGGTTGTCACCTTCCCTGCAACTGCAGAACATCCCCTCCTCTTCGTTGACTCTTTGGGGCAACTTAGGGCTCAGCTCCTAGATCGGAACCATCCCGATCTACTGGCCATCAACCAGTTTGGCTCAGGAGCTGCCCAAGCCTGCTGCTTCAGTGCTGCTCTGTCCACCGGAAGTCTTCCTATATCCATTTATTTCTGCCTATTCAATGTGAAGCAGAGCAGACATTCAGTAGATTTTATCACTTAAGAAGTATCATCTTGTCAGACATTCACTGTCACAACATCTCAGTAATACAGTGGGTTTCACCCTGATGACCTTCAGGAAGCTGTTAAACCTGATTATTCTCCCAAGTCTGAGGCAGAGCAAAACTTGAGCCCCTGTTGGATGAACCATCTTGAATTTCATATTGGCTTGGGAGCTATTCATGACTCTTTTTTATGTTTTTCACTTTATTTTTTATTTTTAATTGTAAGCCACAGTTGATGGAAATTGGGTGGCCTATAAATTGTATAAATAAAAAATAAATAAAATCAAACATTTATTTACTCCTTTTTGATTAAGCTTTTATTATTTAAATAAAGCCAAGAATTTTTTTAAAAAATGCCCATAGTTGCATGTAAAGGTTTGGACACTTCTGGCCTAATTATATTACATAACTAATGCATAACACAAATTTAAGCATGTTTATCCACAGTTTCATGCATAATTATCAAATCGCCCCCCCCCCCATTTTGAAGCGGCATATAAATAATAATTTTGACTGTTAAGGGAACAAATTTATTTTTAAAAAAACAAATAATCTGAGTCATCAGACATGTAATACATGAGCTCAACGTTGCGACATGTCAAGAAACTCTCAAGCAGTACAAATTAGAAAAGAACACTTGAAAATCTTCATGTAAAACCAAAAATCTATCAAACTCTTAGCTAATATCTTTAGCAAAAGGCAATGTAAGAAAGTTGGTGGAATTTGATTTATCAGTCATTCAGCCATGTTGGATCTTAACTATAATTTCTTAAGGAATTCCTATTATTCCTTTTGATATTTCTCAGTTGGCTCAACAGAAAGAATAGAAAATCATTCTTATTGACTATGAAGTAATAGAAAATGATTCTCCTTGCTATAGACAACCTTTGACTTTTGAGATTTCAAGTTATCAAGCCAACAGTCATGATAATAAGGTAACCCTATTTTCATGTGATATCTATTTAATGTGAGTCAATCAGTGTAGTGTTTCTTCCAAAGAGGAGGAAATTATCCAAAATCTTTCAATATAAGAACTGTATAACAGGGTGGTAGGAATAAGCCAGAAAGAAGGAAAAGGTTAATGCATAGATAACTCATTAACATTTTATGTGCATATGAAAAGATAGAGACAGAAATTTCTGAGCTCTATTTAACCTTTATTAATTATGTTCTCATCCCACTTTAATCAATTATAATTACTTGCAGTACAAAAGTGTATCAAACCATTTTCTGTGCAAGACTCTAATTTATATAAAACGTCACCCTAGACGAAGGTGTTCAATGACAATTAATATTTCATCAGCATGTTTCACTATTCTTTATTACACTCCAAATGCCCCTGTGCACATGGACATTAAACATTTACACAGTCTAGCTTCTGAGTAATGCACTAAGCCAACTGGGAAGAGCATGGTAACACTCAAAGAGAATTAGAATATACTTTATTTCATTGACATGACAATCCTTTCTTTTATAAATATCATGTAGGAAATTCAGAAAAAACCATCTAAAGATTCCCCCTTATAGTGACAGATTGTTGATTCATCTTGATCAGGTTGCATCTTTAGATTAGATAAACTGGCAATTAATGATTGATAAAGAATTCTATCATAGATTTCCAGAAACAAATGTGCGCATTCTATTTTCAAATATCTGGCAGAAATGAATTCTAGCTCACATTTGAAACCATATATAGAATTAAAGGGACATTTAATTTATTCACTACAATGCACTAGTTTGGAGCTGGAGATAAAGCAGGTCTACTAATTTTTTTCTTTAACACTTAAATTTTATGTGAGTTTATACCACGTAGGATCGTCGAAGTCTTATGTTTTTCCCAAGACTTTTTTTTAATCTTCCAGTTCCATAGAAAGAATATGTATGCATATTACTTTGCACCTCAGTGATCTCACACCTTTGTCACTTTTTGACACCTAAGTCAGTATATTTGAAATTTAGAAATGGTACAAGAAAATATACTTTGAAGCCAATTTCCAATTAGATGTAGTGGAGCTCTATAGAGCTTGTAGTTATTTCCCATTGAAAGGAACATTTTTTTGGCTTTCTAGTTCTAACTCACCCTAGTCTCAAAGGTTTCTGAGCAGTATGCATCATACAACAGTTGTAAGAATGTTCAGGTGGTCCTCCCTTAACAAGCACAATTTGGACTAGGAACTCTGCCATTAGGTGATGTGGCCATTAAGGACATGATCAAATCAGATGTATAACATCAATTCTGCTTTAGTTGTTAAGTGTATTACCCAAATTCATAAAATGCATGTGAATATGATTTAATCATTTTCTTATCAGATTAAAAATTATAATTCTGGAACAGTTTTTGAAGGCTTCACCCACAGCTTCATGAAGTCAGATGCAGTCCTGGTTACTGTAATTTTACCTTATATGTTTTTCTTTGTACTACATTATTCTATTCACCATCAGGATATACATAAAATTTATTTCTAACGTCCCTATTTTTAGAACCTCTAGTTTTTCTTTAAAAAAAGCAACAACACTGAATATTTTAAACTTATTTTTTTATTTTAGTAAGTCTGAGAAAATTAGACTTATCACTGAAAAGATTATAAACATACGGCCAAGTCCAAAATATAAATGAAAAATGACAAATACAGCAACCATGTTGAAGTGAAAAAAGCCCTTTCAGCAAAATAATAATAAAGAAACTCAGCAAGCATTTCCATAGTTTGTATTGTGCGTTGTAGAGTTCATCGAGCACAAGCAAAGGCTGCACATTGAGACACAGCAAAATTGGTTTTCTGAGACTTGAAATAGGGTTAAATACCCAAACAATCAAGTTTCCATGAGATGAAGCTGGTTGTGAAACTAAAGCTGGTTGTTTAGAGAGATAAATTATCAGCTTTAGGAAAAAGAATAAGAAAAATCAATGCAGGAATGAAGAAATGTTATTGTATGAGACAAAAGACTGGGTAGTCATGAAGCACTAAACAATTTCATCTTCTAACCACTGCTTCTTGTGATTTTTTTTAATGGCAATTACATTGTGAAGTGTGTATACCTAGGGAAAAAAGGCTTTTGTTTTGGTTTCCTTCCTACTGCTCCAAGCATCAATAGCTTATTTTGTACATGAAATTTGAAATCACAATCATTTGGAGTACGATAGCATTTGATATGTTATAGAATAGAAACAGGATTCTATACCCAGCTTGAATGTGTCCTATTAGCTTATTAGTAATTTCCTAACGCCTATAACCCATAACCTGGAGAATCCTGTTCTTCATTTGAGTCATGCAAAGTAGCATCTTTTCTTCTCATGTCGAATCTTGTCACTCATTACAGGTGCCTAGGTACTTTGGAGTAAAAGAAACATGAAAAGAAAGCAGCTATAAATTATCACAGTCATAATTCCTTTTATTAATTAGTTTATTTAAACTGAAAGTATTAATATTAGACAACACAATCCTTCTGGGTGAAAACACAAACCCCTATTCTACCTTACTTTACTACCACAACTAGAGTTAAACTGGCCTGCAAAACAAAAGCAAACACTAGAGGGCAGCAAATATAGATGCTGCCCTGTAACAGTCACCTGGTATTTTGTAAGTCACATAGAAGTAGGCCAAGTCTCCACCTGAAATTAAAGTTCTTAAGTAACAAAAACAAGAGAGAATAAATTTTCTCTTTATGATGGACACTAATTGTAAAAAGGAGCAAAAACAACAACAAAAACTAGGGTACATTTGGATCTTCCCTGTTTTAAGCAAATATTTATGGGCATTAGGAGAAGCACAAATGTTTGCTTTCCACAAACAACATTATAGTCTAAATTGCCAGCCTAGGTTACTTCCAGATGTATGGACTTCTCCCCAAATTCTTCAACTATCGTGGTCTTTACTAAAAATTTGTGGACTTTAAATCTGTATATTGATGATAGAAGCATTTAGGAAGGCTGATTAAGTCAGAAGTGGGCGATATTCCTCCTTCTGTGGAAAAATACATTCTTGCATAATAATCTATTTGGAGTTGCTGGGTGACATAAAAAGGACCAAAGCAATGTGAATGTATTATTAATGCTCTCTCTGAGAAAGGGACAAATTTCTCTCGCTTTGCATAATCTACTCATTTAAATACTTCTTCGAATTTATTTTTGCAATCTCAGTCACTAACTCAAAACACTCTCTTTCTTTCTCTGTGTATGTGTGTGATTAATACTGCTTGCACAAATTGCACAAAGCAATTATTTGCTAAGCTACATGTTGTTGAATAAGTCACACACCAACCTTGACCATAAAAAATGGTTTACAAATAGGTTCATGCTCTGTACTAGACCCAATACCCAGCTAACTCCATTATGTCTTCATGGGCTTTATGAACCCAAACTGTGTGTAATATCAGGTGTTACTCTCAAAATAGCCAATATTTTTATGATCAGGAATAATATTTATATGTCAGTCTCTTGTAAGGTAACATGTAAGAAGGCAAAATGGGCAGATGGTCATGAAGCCATAATGCAAGATGGTCATGAAGCCAGCAGAATATCAGGGTACAAACCTTTCAGTTCATGTTGGAGATTTGGGGTGTTTTTTGTAAGTAAAGACAAATGATTAATATCTACCAGAGAAAAAAAGACAAGGTACAGATATATTGGGTCTACGGGTAAAATTGCTGAATTACTGCTAACGGTAGGACCCGGGCAAAAGCCAGACTGGCTGTCTCCCAAAATGTTAACTATGTTCGTGTGGGAAATTATGCTGCACTTCTATTGGTTGCCACTCCCATATATATAGGAGGGGGAGTAGACAGTTAGCGTGAGCTTTTACTCAGTATGTACCAAATAAATGTGTTGTTGTCAATTCCTTGTTGATCCTGAGATTTAATAGTGGCAACGAAGGTGGGATGTGCTGCTAAGAAGAGAGCCTGAAGTCACTAGGAGTGAGACCAGGCATCAGAGCCCTGGTAGGAACTCTGTTCCCCCCTCCATCTGGCAGCAAGGGAGTTTCATGTAATGTGAAACAGGACACAGGGTGAACCCTATCTATAGTTTCCCAAGGAACATTCAAGTATATTTGCAATTGCAGCAGCAAATGAGTCAAACTCAGATCATCTAACGGCCATGTAGAAGTTAAGGAGAAGCTACATTTAATGTACAGTTCAAGGGGTTCGAAGGTCTTCTGGTAGTCGAGGGCAACCGCACAAGCCTCATCAGCCTAAACTGGTTTGATGCCCTGAGCATACAAGTTACAGGCATTAACAAAAGATAAACAGTGAACCTGTCAGTAGTTTGCCAGGAATTTGCTGATGTTTTCAACCCGAGCTTAGGGCAGTACAAGGGACCATCAATCGCCCTCCACCTTATTTATTTAGATTTATATACCATCCTACACCCGAAGGACTCAGGGCGGTGTACAGCCATTAAAAGCATACATAAATATAGACAAATTTTTAAAATTAATTAAAATGAATTAAATTAGGGACTGATTAAAATACTTAGATCCAAATAAAATCCTATTACTTTTAAAAATCCCACCTCGAGGGGACATATAGGAAATCAGGATAGGCCGGCATGGATAAAGAGGTGAGTCTTAAGGGTGTGTCGAAAGACCTGGAGATCAGAGATGATACGTATCTCCGGGGGGAGTTTGTTCCACAAGGTTGGGGCTGCCACAGAGAAGGCTCTGACCCTGGGGGTCGCCAGCCGGCATTGTCTGGCTGACGGCACCCTGATAAGGCTCTCTCTGTGGGGGCGGACTTGTCGGTGGGAGATATTATTTAGTAATAGGTGCTCCTGCAGATACCCTGGCCATAAGCCATGGAGCGCTTTAAAGATGGTCACTAATTCCTTGAAACGCACCCAAAAGATCACAGGCAGCCAGTGCAGCTGACGCAGGAGGGGGGTCACATGAGAACGTCCGGTAACCCCCATAATCCCCCGCGCGGCCGCATTCTGAACTAATTGCAGTCTCCAGGTACGGTTCAAGGGGAGCCCCATGTAGAGAGCGTTGCAGTAATCCAGAAATACAGCCTAATACAACAGCAATTTGGAGGATCCCAATTGCCCTGGTTAAGGTGATAACACTAAGCTTCTGTATTTGCATACAACTTACCTGAGACAAATGGCAAACAACAAGGAATGAGCGTTCACATAAAGAAGCTCCCAATAGTAGAAGCCAGGATAATGATGAGGATGATGCAGCATAACATAATCATTATCTTCTTCTGCTCAGCAAGAGGAAAAATACCCAGATATATTAATAAACATGGAGGTGATAGAATGGGAGGAAGAACAGGGCTTATTCTGTCTGAGTCACATAGTACAGGTAGTCTTCAACTTACCAGCCACAATTGGGACCCCAATTTCCATTGCTAAACAAGGTGATTTTTAAGTGGGTCACATTTAGTACCTTTTTTGTCACAGTTGTCAAGCAAATCATTGTAGCTGTTAAGTGAATTGTGTATTCGTTAAGCGAATCTAGCTTTCCCCATTGACTTCGCTTGTCCGCTCTTCTCTGGGAAGGTCACAAATGGTGATCACGTGATCTCAGGATGCTACAACTGTTGCAAATACATGCCATTTGGCAAGCATCCAAATTTTGACCAAGCGATTGTGGGGAATGCTGCCATGTTCGTAAGTGCGAGGACTGGTTGTAAGTCACTTTTTTCAGTTCGGTTGTAACTGGCTGGTCATTAAACAAATGGTTGTTAAGTAAAGGACTACCGGTAACAGTGTGATTTTAGACTATACAATAGGAAGGCGGAGAGACAACACAGAGGAGTTGAAGAAGATACAAACTTCTTTCACAGACCCAGATTACATTGCAGAATTTTCTCCATTGGGTTTTTGTCCCCAAAGCTTTTTTTTATACAATGCTGTTGGGCCCAGTTCATGTTGGGACTTGTACAATTTATGGTTGTTTTACATGGAAAGGGTACTATCCAAAACTCCACTTCTAGTTGTGCATTCATTTAGCAGGGCATTTTTGTATAATTACTGGCAATGAGAGGAAAATATTCCGCTAAGGTTGGTGTCCTAAAAATACATAGGGGAAACACTTCTAGGTTCATATAGCCATTCTTACCACACCTTTCTTACAAATGCTGCAACCATATGGCAAACATGATACAGGCCAAAAGAAGAACATGTTCCTCAAAATTAATTGTATGGTTATACCCACTGCTTCGGTTGTTCAATGGACAGACACAAAAATTACAGACCGATGTTCCAATAACTTCATTTATTCTTAAACTTCATCATTTCTTTAAAAAGTTTCACCAAAAACAATTTCCTAGAATCTCTGCTGTCCATAGGCAGCTTAGTATATTGAAGTGCAGTTTTCCATCTTTACAGATAATTTTCATAAATGGTCCTTTCACTGTCACCCCCATTTACAAGTTACAGACATCAAAGCCGAGAGAGACCACCACACTTTCTTAGCTCTGTCTGTGAACCCTCAAAGCATGTTAGACTAATTGTTTATTCTACCCACCATAGCTAGACAAACTAGGATCTAAATGGTGGAACTGGTGGAGAAGTTGATAAAATTTTGCTAGGAATGAGTAGGTAGTCCTCTCTTCTCAGACAAAATGGGAATCACCTTCTCTTCGGTTCCAATCAAAGGACTATTATGTCTCATATAATTAGAAAGTAAATAATCTCTAGAATTTGAATATGCTGCTGATCTCTAAATCTGCATAAGACACTACTGCCAGAGTCCCCAAATCTGCCATAAAAAGGAGCTGTCTACAGCCCCACATCAAAAATCAGGTGTAAGCAGAGAATCTGGTTGATCCAGTCTCTGAGGTAGATTTCCATGCAGTAAATATACGGATTTGGAAGGTAACAACAATTACGTTAACTTTTCCCCCAGGGAAAAATCTAGCACTCTTCTGATGATATAACTAGCTTCTCTAAATAAACAAAAAAGTACTCCCTCAATTAACAAAATTCACACATTTTTAAGCAATACACAAATCTTTCCATTTTCATGAGTGACACCACTGTAGGAATGGAATAGGTGCGGTTGAGCAGGCCAAAGCGCATATAAGTTGTTAATCACAGCAAAATGTTCTCATATACAAAAGCAAAAGTTTAAAAAATTGAGGGGAGATTCTATCTGAAAAACATTAAGGCTATAACCATATTCATAGGAGAAAGCTTTTTTCTGTTTCAGAAGGATTTTACCAAGCAATGAAATATTTTCTATAAAGAGATTAGATGTTAAGAAGACATGGGTCTCAGCTGCCATGCCACATCAACAAAACCCAATGTTTTTCTCCAGGCCAGTTTTTCTGCCCTACAAATCTTGGTCAGGTTACAAATGGCAAGTTCAATGATGAGTGCAACATTTATCAACCAGAAACCATCAGTACAAAATTTAAAATATTAAAACAGAAAAATCCCTCCCAGCCCCCAGTTTCCCTAATCTTCATGTCCTCAAACAGATAGACCATAAACACAATTATATATCAGAAAAAGAGATGAGATACAATCGTGCCTTCAGTATTTGATTTTGAGGGAAATTAAACTTTACAAACAGAGCTGTACAAAACATGTTGGGTTAAAATGGACTGTTTCAAGTGTACTGGAAGTGGTCCTACCTCAAGGTGACATATTCATTTTTGGTTCCAAGGCCTGACAATTTTAGTGCACTTAGAATAACTACCCCAAACTGGATTATTTCAAACTCAAAATACTTTGCATACACCACTATTTACAGCACCTCAGAAATATAATTGCATTCTACAAGTGAAAGGAGCTATCCAATATGAAGTAACACATATCCCAAGGAGTGTCTTTGTTAATGACTATTAAAGACAGGTCTTCCTTCTTACTCAGGTCTGTTCTAAGTTCCCAAAATATGGAATATCCATGACTGTACCAAAACAATTGAGCTGAGTAGTTAATAAAACACAAGGATCACAGATTTCAAGGGTGCAAGTGCTGATTGTCCATCTCTAATGCAAAACATAGATATTGGCCTGATTTAAAACATGGACTGAACACCTTGGTGTTTCTGGAGTGTCTGAATTTTGCTTGTTTGCCTAAATCTGTTGTGTCTTCCAAGAATGGCTTAATTGACAGCAGACTCCTTGTCATGTTCACAGCTACCCTTAAAAGTGTTCATTTCCTCACTTGATATGGATTGAAACACTCTCTTTGGGCTCTCATTTCATGTTTTCTGTGAAAAATACAAAACCTGCTCCAGCCTGTGGAGTATAAAATGGGGTAAAAATTGGGAGTAACCCAGTGGTTTAAGTCTTAGTTCTAACATGGGCTTTTGGAAAGTAATATTGTCTGACATCTCCAATAATCTGCACAATGTTTTTGAAAGGGTTAAATTAAAGCAGTGAGGTAGGCAATAAGGCTCCCCAAATTCCTCTAAGGTTCATTTCCATTGTGTTGTTGATCATTCCAGAAGAAATCCTTGAATTGAAGCCAGCAGGTAAATCAGGAAGGAAAGGAGGAATGGATAAGGAGTAGATCAGATAGGAACTTCTCTCTGTAATGCCATGAGATTTCTGGATTTTCTGGTTGCAGGAAGGTACATTAGGGTCTTCGGGCTATGGAACCGGAACATTCTGGCTCTCACAGGAAGCACGGGTGCAACTGCACTCATCCTTCAGCGCACCATTCATACTTCATCCAAGCAGGGTAGGGAAGGAAAAACCATGGCATTGAAGTTCATGAAGGGAAATCTTGCTACTGACTTAGAAGGAGCTTGGGAATGTCTGGAAGATGGAAAGGAACAAAGCGGGGAAAGTTAGGTCTCAAAAAGGAAAGAGCAGCCCGCTTTATTCTAGTCATATATCAATATACTAAACTCCTATAGAATGGTAGACCATGAAAGGGAACATCCCCTTATCTAGCTTTCAATATGTTTAATGAGTTAAAATTCTATTTTTTGTTTTACATGATAGCCTTCCTTATTAGCCCTTAAGCTTTAGTCTACAAAAAGACAATGGACGATAGTAGAGAAAACCATCATCTTTGAGGTATAACAAAAAGTTGCATTCTGAGGGAGGTGCTCAAAGCAAAATGGTGAAGGGAAGTGATGGGACTAATATGAGAAAAACAGCTGACCTGTTATCAGGGACCTATATTATCATGCGGGAATTTCACAGATCAACCCAACATAAAGATAATCTAATTTCTGCAGATGGCCTTGTAATTTTACCAAAGGGCCAAGTAGCACTGTTAATACCATTCTTAAAATCAATTTATTTATGTGACGGAACATACAATAGATGCCTATTCAGAAAGTACACATCGTATTTGTGGAAAACCTCAAAACTTCTCCAGACATCAAACATTTGCAGGATTTATTTTAAGAGTAGTTGACTAAGCCATGGTGACCTAGTTCGTGTATAATGATCTTAAGCCATTGTTTGTTAAAAGAACAATGGCACAGAAGACTTGTGGTACTAAGCTGAAACCACACAAATCATACTGTGACTTAGTTTGATTCATGAAGCTGGTCATTCTTTTCTACCACTTTCCAGTGCTGGGAAGCCAAAATTCAGAAGCCTATGTAAAAGTGCAAATTGGACACCAGACTCGTGTCCCACACATTGTAGAAAGACCCATATTGGATTATATGCCGCTCTTTTTATAAACCAAGGGATATATTTGGATACTGTGATTAAACAAAACAATCAACCCTGACCCCAAGTATTATGATCTTCAAATCAAGAGGAAAACATTAAAAATATTCGTTGGCAGTGACAGATTAAAATAATTCTGAAAAAGCAGTCAAGAACTGAAAGAATAATTCAGCTTCCCAGTCTACTTACGGTTCAGTGCCAAAAACCCAGTTGGTTACTTTTATTTCAGTCCGACTGAAAGTCCAATAATGAGAGCTACAATTCCCAGCAAGACTACTATTATCACAATGATAATTATTGTTTTCTAGAAGAGTAAAAAAAGGGAAGATTTAACCAACAAATGGGAGGAAAGTTTTGAGCAAATTGGTTGAATAGCTTTACAGTCCGAGTAACTAGGAAGTGTCTCTTCCGAGAAGTTTGCCATGTCCCCATTTCTTCTACAGACTAAGCTGCTTTTTACCCAACAGTTCCACTTGCTGTGGATCTTCTTCCTGTCTCACAAAGTCATTTCCATATATTGATGGTGGACTGATCATCACCACAGGACTGATGTTTGCGTTTCTATGATTTATTAGAATTGATAATCTATATGCATACTCAACAAATGATCTAATCACCACTGAATATGTTGCCAAATGTATACACGCTCAGTTCTATTTAACAGAAGCAAGTAATCATGAAAGTAAAAGTTCCCAAGGTTAAGTTATAATTTGATGGGTGTGAATATCCAAATGAACAACTAGTGTCATTGACTTTAGAAACCTCCATCCAACTATTCATTTTTTAGAATAGATTGGATTATCAGAGCAAACCAGACAGACAATCCCTGGTGTACAAGACAGATTTTATTTTAAATTAGGCTGGATTCAGAAAGATCAGGATGACAGGGAACAGAATGGAGGCTTCATTTGGATTTGGTGGCTTCTGTTAATATTAGTAAAGCAGAATAAAAATTCCTGTTGGATCATTTTTTCCAATCCAATGGAATTTTGGGAAGAATTCGTGCAAAAAGACGGTGGACTCTTGTCAGCAGGATAATTCTGAAAACTGAATTGGGATCAAATTTGATCTGGTGAGATAAATCAGATTTTTTTTAAAAAAAATAGGCTGTATCTGACTAGGGGCTGCTGAGAAAAATATTCCAGAAAAATTTCCTCAATGTGTTCTAATGGGAGAAGCAGTTGGCCTGTGTCTAGGGAATACTGTTGACTGCTCAGTTCTGAGTCTTCCCTTTCAGCCTCCTCTTCCTCCCGGGTCCTGTGGTCCAAAGCAGCACTATTATTAAAGTGTGGGAAAGAATTCTAGAAGCTATGATCTTCTCTATGCCCTCCTTATGTTGTTTTTAATTAATTGTAAGACAGGGCTACTTGTAAGATATATGACCATTGTTTCAATACAAAGTTTACCTTGGATATTACATACAGACATACAAACACATACATCCATGGATACAATGGATCCTTATCCAGTTTGCACTTTAAAATGGGATTTGCCATCAAAGCCTACACGACTGAATTGGAAATATGCTGCTATGCAGGACTTCGGAATCAAAAGAAAAAAAGATGCTCTTGTGTGCATATAGTTGTGCAGCATTCAACAGTTTCTTAAAGCACTTGAGTCTTTTCCTGGAATCATTTAAGGCAGAGGTCTCCAACCTTGGTTCCTTTAAGGCTGGTGGACGTTAACTCCCAGAATTCCTCAGCCAATATGGCTGGCTGGGGAATTCTGGGAGTTGAAGTCCACAAGCCTTAAAGGGACCAAGATTGGAGACCTCTGGTTTAAGGAGTCGCCCACAGGTGCTACTTGCATGCTCATGTGGGCTCCTAAACACCCATTTTCCTTAGAACTCTGCTCTTCACAGCCATGTTACCAATAACCCAGTCTGGATTATTGCTTTAGCCAACTACCATAAAGAGGATCCTTTCCTCGGCCAGCAGAGTGTAATTGTCAATGAACTCATTTTTCAAGGTTCAGGTTTACAAATGTGGACAAACCTGTTTTAATGTTCATTCCATACAAAAGTACTAGTATACCCTGGTGGGAAATAATTTCAGTCTTAATTTATGTAATACATTTTGCAGGGTGAATGCAAAAAGCTGTAATTCTTAGGCTTTCTTGTGCCACATCCCCTAAAGCAGCTAATTTTATCAGCATGGAAACATTTTGTTCTTTAATATAGTTTTTTAATTATTGTAAGTCTTTCAGAATCATTTATTTGTGAGAAGCAGCCACATAAATTGAAATAAATAAGTGACACATTGTTATTCGTTGGCACTACACTGAGCAATGGGTTTCAACCACTTTGAGTTTCTGGCTTTCTTGCAGAAGAAAGTGAAAACTAGAAGCAAACTAGTTCTCCTTGCCATTTTCAACTGAGCAGACCTCCTCATCTTTTGCCAATTGCAGAACTTTCAATATATTCTATTTACTGACTCCCAAGCCTAAACACCCTTTGAACCTTTGCCTACCATATAGTTATTAAAGTTGAGGGAGACTTTTACTAGAAATTGTAGCTTACCAAAACTAACAGGGATAAGCCTTCACATGTAGAACAATTACAGAATGGAAAGTCAACTTAAAGCAAAAGTAGAAGCCATTCAGAGTAGTGTTCGAGAGAAGTTCAAGCCTCACATACTTCAAAAACATTTAAAACATTTTAAAAGAGCTGTGAAAGAAGAGATCTTCATGTTGAAGGGAAGGAACAAAGGATGACCACTCATTGAACAAAGCATTGCTTAGCAAAATAACTAATAACATTTCTTGACAAAGTGGGTGGGTTTGGAACTGGCTGCAGGGTAGGATGAGAACAGAATGAGTAGGAACAAAGAACTAGGTCTGTATCTAAAAACACCAAGTTGACAGATCAACAAGCACTGGGACAAGGGTCTAAATGGGGCTGGGTGTCTGTAATTCTTCTCACCCTTCGTGCATCACTCTGAAATTTTACAGCCTTTTTGGTGTCAGCAACGGCCCGTTCCACAAAACCTACTGACTGGTCCATATTGCTCTCTATGCGGTCAATCATGGCTCCCTTGAAGAGGAAGAAGATGGCAGAAGCCAAAGAGAGAGGCAGAAGCAAAAAGTGTAAACTGGCAAACTGGCTGAGCATGCCAAGCTGGAGGACTGTAGGAGAAGCTCACCTTGCGTGCCCTACTTTTATATTTTAAAGCCTTCTTGGTTTCCTCACGTGCTTTCTCTATGTGGTCCATGGTGTGCATCATGTTGAGTTCTATATTATCTACAATTTCACCCTGTGAAATTTAAAAAAGGGAAAGAGAAAGAATGTGAACACATGTGAAAGTTTTATGGAGGAGGACTGTAAAAATTACCCACAGCTTCCCAACCATCCTTCTGCTAGACAGACTTGAATTTCTCTCTGACCCAGCCATCCTTCCATAGCAGAGCTGTGCGCTCTCTCTCTCTCTCCCCTCCAAATGCCAATTCTTCATCTTAGCTAGTTGCCTCGCTAAATAAGAATTTGTTTCAGATCCATGGACTTTCAGTCACAATAATCAAGCATAAATTCCCTTACATTCTCTGCCTCCCTCCCAAACTAGGTTTATGGTCTGGAAACAATACTCACCATAAACTGACTTGATTCCCATCTCCTCAGCAATGCATTGTGAGCAAAAAACAAGAAAAGACCCTTAAAGACTGGCATCGAAGCCCAAATACTATTAAGCAGACTGCTTCTCACCCATAACTGATTCTAACAAGGATTATATTAACCACCATCATCGTGTGAAGTATGAAAGGGTCTTTTGAAAAAAAGTTCAAATTATAGTCAAACTCATTGGAATAGTACAATGCAGCAAGCAAAAGTGTAGAGAAATCCTACCTCTGATATCCAAGTTAGCTATGTTTCAAGTCTTCCATTATGCACAGCCAACCAAACCACCATGCAAATCAATAAGCCATAAACTTTTATAGTATGAGCTATAACATTCAAAGCCATGCTTAAATAAAATTCAAGGCGGTCTGTTCCAGCATGTCAAAATTGGAAAGTCTTTATTCAAGTTCTATTGTCTATTCTAGTGTCTTTTCAGCTGTAATTAACAGAAGAACAGAAGTTGGAAGGGAGGTCTTCTAGTCCAACCTCCTGCTCAGGTTTCTTCAATTTCTTCTTAAAAACTTCCAGTGTTGGAGCATTAATTATAATTATTTGATTCCAAAAACTATACTTAAAACTTACCTTAATTTCATTTGCTATTTTGCCATCCATTCATTTAATTTCAAACTATTTATTTTTTCAGTCAATTTATGTCCCTGCTTTTCTCCAGAGCTTCAAGAAGGTGTATTCCCTTCTCCAATTTTATCCCGGTAACCCCATGTGCAATGGATTAGGCCGGTGTTTCTCAACATTGGGTACTTTACAATGTCTGGACTTTAACTCCCAGAATTCTCTACCCAGTATGCTGCTTAAAGTTGTCAAGATTGAGAAACTGGACTAGACTGCAAAATAATGACTAGCCCCAAATTGCACTTATGGGTTTCTGGGTCTGACTGACTAACGGAAGCAGGCCTCCCGGTTCTCAGACCAACATCCTACCCACTGCATACCTTCCTAATTCCTTATATTCTGAACACTCTGTTTTGGATTTCATTGTCCCATGCTTAAGCCCTCCCTTATTTTATGTTGACAGTGCCATTGCATGCCTCTTTCCTCCCAAGCTCCTAGAGTATTATAAAAAAAGCCTTAGCCTTATTTGGGGAACACACATTGCTCTTTTTATATTCATATTAGGCTTCATCTGGAAATGATAGTGCCGGTTGAACATTTTCTGTTTTCCAAGCAGCAAAGAAAACAGCAGATATGGAACACTGGCAATACGACAAGACCTTGAGGTGGACTGGTAGGAAATGTTCTCATTGTTCCCTCCCTTTCCTGCTTCTTCCGAGGATCTATCATTTCAGTCCCCCATGATGTTATTTTTTTTCTGAAACAATGTTAAATTTTCTTGGCTATTTTTCCAGCATCCTTCCGCCAAGGTTCAGTTACCTGATTTTCTACCAGCATGGCAATGTCCACAAACATGTCATGAAGTTCCTTGATGCTATTTTCAAGTCGCAGGATGTCTTTATGTCGTCCCTCAATCTCGCTCAGCGCTTGCTTTGAGATCTGGGAATCCATGATCTAGAGAAGATCCAGAGACCATTGCATGGAAGAAATGCCTTTTGTGCAATAATCCTGAACAATTATATATATATATTAGGATCATGAAGTTCTTGCTTATGAAACTCCCCAGCCTGTTTCACGTACACACTCACCCCAGAGGTGAATATCGATGGATTCCCACTCTCTAACATTTCCTCTAGTTCTTCATCTGTTGTATTTTTTCCAGCTGTATCCCAGGGAAAAGGCAGAGAAAACCAGGATGTCAGTTTTTATAATATGAATGAACATGTTCATGCACATTGTAAGAATTATCACACAAAAATAATATTCATTTTTGCACTTTTCTGTTCTTGGACTTAGGCAGGAGGAAATGTAATACTTAACTTCACTAATGACATATAAAATGGTAATTCTTCTGTTGGAATTTCTTGCTCCATAAAATTATATCCAAAGTATATGAAATTAAAATAATAAAAAAGAAAATCGGGTAAAATATTCATTTTAATATGAGGAGTAATATGATTACTATGCATTTGCTAGTTTAGAGAAAACATTTGATAATGTTTGATAATGTGTAAACAGAGTGGAAGATTGGTAAATAAATGCAAAAAGAGATGTTTGTGATGAAAATAAAGCCCACGTGAAAATACACAGAAGCCTCAGCAAATGGTTCAGCACTGAGCAAGAAGACAGCCAAGAACGAGTGCTGTCACCCAGTTTATTTAGCGTTTTTATGGGTGAATAATTTTGATGATGTCAAGAGGTCTGCTGGTCGAGACCATGAAAGGAGATGCATGTTATTATGTACAGGTAGGCCTCAGATGACAACCACCTTCGGGACTAGAATTTTCACTGCTGAGCAAGGTGGCTGTTAAGCAAAGTTGCGCTTGATTTTTTGACCTTTTTTGTCACAGTTGATAAGTGAATCACTGCGGTTGTTAATTGTGCCAGTCATTAAGTGAATTTGGCTTCCCCCATTGACTTTGCTTGTCAGAAGTCAGCTGGGAAGGTTGCAGATGGCAATCATCTGACCTTGGGATGTTGCAACCATCATAAACGCATGCCAGTAGCCACACACCCAAATTTTGATTACGTGATAGTGGAATGATGATAGCCACCCAGTCACCTTGCAGGGGAGATGAGAGGCATAGAAAATTTATTAAAGAAAAAAATAAATAAAATGATGCAATAGTTGTAAATGGGAAGTCTTTTTTTCCAGTGCCATTGAAACTTCAAATGATTGCCAAAATAATGGTTGTAAGTTGAGGACTACCTGTATGTAATATTTGGGGCTACAAACCCAAATGATTTACAGAAAATGTTAGATTGTATGATGCAAAGAGAAGCATGAATCTAAAAACTAATGTGTTAAAGACAAAGCCATGTAGCTTTTTTCCATAATGAACTGCTCTTCCAATGTAATATAGTACATTATCACACTTGTCACTACTATAGCAAAAGTGAATCTATCCACTTTCCTGGTTTACATAATACAGTGGTACCTTGGTCCTCATTGTTAATTGATTCCGGGAGACGTGATAAATACAAAAAATGATGAGTACCAAACAAAATTTTCCTATAAGAAATAATGTAATAAATCACAAGGTAGCCAACATCAACAAGTTCTAACTTGTGCATTGAATATCAAACAAACTATGAGTACTGGGGCAAAATTTTCATGTCAAAATGCATTGAGTATCAAATTTCAGAGCAGTTGAATACCAAAGTACCACTGTATACTAATATTATCAAGTCAGCATCTTGATGATTTCAATTTTCATTTTAAAACTATTCCCAGTTGTTAAGGCTAAAACGGTAGAGTGGGTTTAAAACGTGAGCAATGGTCAACTAATTTTCAAAAATCAGAAGCTTAGGATGGAGGTAAATAGAATTAAGTCTTGAGATGAGGTTTGCATGTTGATAGTTGTTGATAGTTGTCCAGCCATATTGAAATGAGTACCAAACTTCAGTGACATTCAAATGTCATGAGAGATGAAGGGCCAATATCAATTAATGGTGCAGAGGCATTTTGTCAACTTGAATCCTTGCAAAGGGAGTGAATGGGGTGTGTTTTGACTCCCATGACTGGAAACACCATAAGGAAAGTTCAACTACAAGACTCTGGAAGATTCCAAGACTGTGTAATGCCTCTATCAGAAGAGTTCCACTTTTAAAAAGAAGGGAGAACCATTTCTCTTAGAAGTTTTCGAGATCCTACATTACTCAGGCGATGTCTAAGGAGAAAAGGAAAAAGCCTTACTGATCTCAAGCTGCCGTTGGATCCTCCCTTTACTCCGTTCCCGGAAGTCAACCTGTGCCTCATTGTATTTAGTCATCACCTCCACAAATTTTCGGGAAAGAACTGAATGCTAGTGATAAGAAACATAAGTCATGCTTCAGGAGACCTTGGCTTTCATTCCATTTCAAAATATAATCTACAGCCTTTGTCTTATTTTCGGGTTTTTTGGTAAATGAAAATTTAAAGATGCCTTAATTTGAGTCTAAAATAGTTACTAAATATCTTCTCGTTTATTTTTTTCCTTTTCCTTTTATTTAAAAAAACACATGAAGAACCATGACTTCTGTTTGTTCCCCAAAACTATTTCCAAGGTACTTAAAATCACTACTCTTTTTTGTCAAAGCATTACAAAACAGCTCCAATCCCACAGTCCTTCAAAATTAAAAGATATTTTGTGTCTGGTAATTCACCTGCTACATTGAAACCACCAGTTTCCTTTACTTCTCTTTTAATTAAAGCTGGGTTCCAGTGCTTAATTTGATCATTGGAACACTTAAGTTATTGAGTTTGCTCATGAAATATGCCTAGGATTCTCAGCATGCTAGTACTCATAATTCTGTCTCATCTATATCATTCTGTATCATTCACTTACCCTTTGCTAACAGCTGGTGAAATCATTTTAACTCAACCATCATGGAGTTCCGCTTACCTGGGACTTCCGTATCCGTAAGTCAGCTGATGATCGAGTTGCATCCTGCTCAATATTCTGCTCCATACCTGTGCAAGCAAGCAAAACGAGGAGGTATCACAGTCTGAAAGGAATTCTGCAGAGTTAATCCTTTCTTTGGGTTATATTTCAGGACCTTCTGTTGATTCTGTTGATACTCTGTTTTGTTCTGGTCTGCTTCACGGGGATTTAAAACTAATTTTGAAGTTTTAAGATGTGGGAATTTTGTAGAAAGTTTATGTAGCAAAATGTTTTTATCTAAATTGTTTTCATGGCTGTATCCCCAGGTTGGGATTGTTTTATCAATGAGAAGGGATTAGAAACTTTAAAAATTGATAGGGATACAGGCATGGATAAAAATCACTGTCTTTGTGCCATATAAACAAACATTCTGTTTTTTAACACACCTAATTGCAGAGGGAAATCAAATAAAAGCTTAAGAAAAAAATGTCAATTCTAGAATAGACACTAGTACAATAATGTACTGTAGTGTAGATAGACTGAATTTATAATATTTTAAAACAAAGAAAGAGAGCACAAATGTAAAGTGGGAAGAAGAGAAGCTCACAATGACTTCTAATCAAGCTCAGTACTATATTCTTGTAAATGTTAAGACACTTGTTAGCATTTGGAGTGGTTAGTTGTTCAGGTAGGAAAAACAAACCTAATTAGCTTTGAACATGGACTTTGTTTTGGTACTTTAATAGAATCATATCCTCCCTTCATGTAATGGCTACAAAACTTTTCCTGAAGATGGACATCCTTCACTGTGGTTGGCTTTCAACTAACTCCACACATCCGGAGGGCAGAGAGACTGGGGAAGATGTCTTTGGAATTCATTATATGCTCATACAACTAGCATCTGGCATGTAAAGGCAGCTAAGTAAGCAACAAGCATTTAAGCAGCACAAATAAAATTTAGTAATTGTTTAAGCAATACAAATAAAACAAACCCAGCCTATTCCAGGAAGAGGTCTCTTACTTTTAAGTTTGTTTCGAACAGCATTGGCCGTTTTCTTGATCTCTGTTGTCAGCTGCTCCAGATCATCCTTTGTCTCTACAGAACACAAATAGATTCCCTCTAGTAGGAGAATAGCAGTAAAGATCCTTTTTCCACTGCACTACACACAGCAACAACCCTCCCTCACCCCACCCAGTCTAAATGAATCCATTCAAGTATAAAAAGGCGAAGAATTTAGCCTCTTCCAGAAGCTGCCACCATCTTTCTACTTCTACCTGACACAGAGATAATGTTTAAAGAAAATTGGAGAGAAGGATTTAGGCTCAAAATTTTCAAATAGAAGTCTGTAAACACTGCATCCTACTTACTTGGTTCAGGGATAGGAGCAGACAGGATAATGCTGTAGAGCTTTTTCGCCTCTTCTACATGCTTTGAAACTTTGTCAATATTCTGCCGAGTCTCTTCAATCTGCAAATTATGAAAAGATGCTGAGAAGGAATCACTGCCACAGGCCAAGAGGGCAAGACCAAATTCCATGAAGGAATTTGTCCAAGGCCCAAGGCTCATTTTCATTTCAGGAGTTCATATAGACACATAGCAATAGCAGCAGCAATGTCCGTCATCCATATGATGGACAGTGATTTCTTATCACTGGAGAAACTGTGTGATGTTCCTGTCTCATTCTGCAGGCAGTGCTTTGAAGGGTGAATTTTATAAAACAAGGCAGATTTTTCCCCTTCTGCATTAAGCAAAAGTGCAATTCACCTTCTATCTACCCCACCATCCCTACTACAAAGCTGGGGGAAAAAATCATTACTTAGCCGAGGTATATGTTCGCATTCATTTGCTATGGCTTCATGAACACTAATGCAGAATTCTGACCTACACTTTTCGCCGCTCATGGCACCACAACAGTTTGCCTCACCCTATCATTATAATTATTATCATCCTCAACAACTACTGGAGGCAAGAAGAGGTTGTTTCCTTCGACCCAGGTAACTGCAGACCTACTATTAGCAGCTGATATGGTGGGGGAAATGTGTTATGTTATTATTTATTTATTTATTTATTTGTTTGTTTAAATTTATATACCGCCCTTCTCCCGAAGGACTCAGGGCGGTGTACAGAAAATATGGAAAAATTTAACATTGAACGTTAAAAAACTATTTACAACTATTTATGTTCTGTTTACCTCGCGTGGATTGTGTTGACTGCAGCCGGGCAGAGTGAACAGTTGCCACATGTGCATGCCCGTGTTCACTGCAGCCCGGCTGAGTTAATGAAAGGCGACCGCCGGGATTGGCCCGTGTGAGCTAGCAGCAGGGCCAATTGGGAAGCAGCGGCACGAGCGGACCCAGCGGTGATTGGTCGCTCCATGCCCAGCCGGGACTTTCAAACCCCTCTTGCGCGCGTATAAATATAAGGCACCACGCTTGTGCGTGTGTCTTGGTTATGAGTTCTAAATAAAGAAGGTTAACGTTACTGCGTACTGTGCATCATTGTCTACCCACACAAGAAAATGGTACTCACGGACCATGAGGGCCCTTCAGTAACCCTTTTTCAAGCTTAACATTGTTTTAGGCCATACCAGATATAGTCTTCTTTAGCCTTTGTCAAACGCTTCCAGGTTCTACTTTTCATTTCACAGGCAGTGGAAATAAGGAAGGTAACAGCAGTTTGTTCTGCCCAGCATCTTCTTTTTAAATACTGGACTAAAGAGAATATTAAGTGATGGAATTTCCATGACTTCCTGTATTATTTTCTGTCATCTCTCTGCCTGCCTGTTTCTGATCTTCCAAGAGGCTCGCAGTAAGAAAATATAAGACGGATATTGAGAATACATTGACCAGAGCCTCTCATTTCAATCATTTAGCAAAACAAGAAATGAGATGGGAATCAGGAGCATTCTACCAACTCTAAATGCAACAAAATAGCTCTCTCAAGTCTCTTCTTTCTGAACTATAACCAGCAGGACTTTATATTAGAGGCTGCAATTGAAATTAAAGGATTGGCTTCCACATTTAGTTCTCTCTTCAATTTTTCTCCCAGACTATGGCTAGGCTGAAAAACTGTGGACAGGGCCTTATACTCTCTCTGACTCTCGCTTCATGGAATGTATGGACTCCGCTCTGGAGACTTTTGGCAAGAAAAGCAGCTGCTAAACAGGCTATAAGGAGAAAATGGCCTTTGCTCAGGGAGCTAGGGAAGCTGGAATTGGATACTCCTGTTTCAATAAGGACTACTGGAACCAAGCAATCATTTGCTCACTGAGATTGTACCACGCGAATTCAGTGGCAGGCAAAATGGCTGTTAGCCAAATTATGTTAAATATTTCTCTCCCTCTCCCAGAATTAGCAGTAGAAATGGGAGGAGAGCCAAAATGTTTACATCCCCATCCTTAACAATTCAAAAACAAATCTTATCAAATAAAATAAAAAACAGTCTCCCAAGCTGAGGAGGAAAAAGCCAATTTGGGAGCCATTCTTGGTCATATTACCACATCGTCAATGTCCTTTTGTGGCCCCTGGAGGATTAACAGGGTTAGCTGCATCCCATGGCTCCTGTTTTGGTCTCTGAAGTTTTTGTATCTCCTCAAACAAGAGCTTTCGCAGCAAGTAAATCTCACAATGTCCGACCATGCTATTACTCTGAAGCTCAGCTTTAATTTCAGAGCTACTTTTTCTTTTCTCAGCATGGTTTACCTCTGAAAAGAATTCGTCCATGAAAGCAGTGTTGTCAATAGCAATTTCCAATTCATCTTCAGCATCATCTTCGGTGTTCTGCTTCTGTAAAGAGATAAATAACACCAATTAGAATCATATGGTTCTTGATATTCTAAATCTGGCCAGGTGAAGGACCGATATTGTCAGTATTCACATTTCATTGCCATACATTCAATGAAAGAATGACCTCACAATAATCAAGTGTACTAATTTTCTTAAGCCACTGAAAGACATGCAAGTTGGTCCACTTAGTGAAAACATGATAAACAGACAATGAAGCAGCTTCCGGTGTGAGTTATGACTGACTGACAAACAAGCGGAGGTGATGACCACTGTGAAGAAGGAAAGATCAGCAAGTAGACTGCTCCATTGAATCTCTAGAGAAGGAGAGATTTGGGACATCCTCACAAGTGCCCTGAATGACAGCTCCTCATGAGGAGACCATAAAACTGTCTCCTGAGGGTGAGAGCATCAGAAGCTAGGGGAGATAACATCTTCTCCACAGTAGCACATTTGGAAAAGTTCAATTTAATCATTTTATGTATAGTACAGATCTTCAAAACAGCAATCTGACACATGATAAGTTTGATCTTCTGCAGATTTAAGAAATTTTAAACAGAGGCATAAGAATTTAAAATAATATACAATTGGCCAAAGGCAAAAAATAGGTTTGATTTAAGAAATTTTTTAACAGATTGGGAGTCTAGAGAGATTTGGAATATTGGTTATATTTTGCTGTAAGATTTGAAAACCAGATATATAATTAAATAATATACTTAAGGGAAATGACTGAAACCTATGTTAGAAACTGAAGTTTAATTAAGATTGCAAATGGACACTAGAGGGAAGTAAAGAATCAAGCAGGAAAGAATTAAAATGACTAAGCCGGCTACTACAGTATAACTGTGTTATTTTAAAGAGGAAGGTTTTTTTTTAAAAAATGGACTGAAATATTAATAACTAATACCTCAGAAAGAATAGAGATTTCAATAGATAAACTTTTAGCATATGGTGAGAAAACTTTAAAAAAACTTTTACCTGACATAGACATAGTTTGAAAGTATGGAAGGCAACAAAATTGAAATGACTAAAATGGGATTATGAAAACAAAATCAAGAAAAGGATCCTGACAGAACAGCTGCAACAAGAAATTCTGGACGAAGTCTCTTTATGGGATTTACAAAATAAGCTGATAAAAGCTTTGAAGACGCCTTCTAAATGCTAAAGCCTGATGAAAAATCAAATCCTGGATGTCATAGAAATAATTTAAAGATCAAGATTGCGCAGAGCAAAAAGGAGGAATATAAAGTTGGACTATTTGACCAGGGATACACTATTTGATATTTCTGGTAACTTCTGATTTGCTTTTTGCTGAACTAGGATGAAAAAGATGATGATTTCTGAATTCTTTATAGATAAAAGTTAGGGTATGGGGAGAATTTTTTTTAATTTGCAACTTTAAAAGAGGCTAAAAATAAGCATATTAGCTTATGCTTGGTATGATGGTTGAAAGCCATTTATCTATTATTTTTTGTTGCCTTTTTCTTTTGGGCATTTTCCCTTTTTTCTGTACTTTTTTCTTTTTTTCTTCTAGTTTAGTTTGTATTGGTTTTTACTGTGCTTATTAAAAGCATCAAAATTATTAACAAAAAAATAAAAAAACAATAAAGCTAGAGAGAAATTGCACAGACTTTGCATTAAGCCTGTTCTGCCATCACTTTGCCACTCATATCCAAAGCCAGGGACAGCTGACAGAAGCAGAGTTCAGTTCCACACTCATGAATAACTATGGAGTAACTCCATAGCATCAGCCAACCATGATTTAAGGGGTATAAAGCCTGCCTGGATTATTGTTATTCTAGCCCGATAATGGATGGATGGCTCTAGAAGATGCTATAAATAACTGGCAAGGAAATAATCAGAGACAAGCAACCACCTCACTACATGATTTGCAAAATAATACACTTTTAAGTGATTTCTGAAGGTTATCCCATCCTGATGCTCTCAGAGATGTCCCTGTCCGTTAATTATGCCAAGAGCACTTTTAGCCTAAAAGGTAAGAATAACATCAGGCTGAGCATCACAAGTTTATGTGTTGCTCCACTCTGATAAAGTAACAGCTACAGAATAAGAAACTGCCCCCAGTCCGTTATAAAAAAATTGAACAGTGGGACAAGAAGAGGAAGAATCAAGATATACTTAGGCAGATAATTGCTCTGACTCTGTTCTGATTCAAGCACCTAGTTCTACAGCCCCAAATTGAATGGTAGTAGTAGCTACAACACCACTATTTTAAGTAGGTGCTGTCTGAGGAAAGGGTGATCCAGGCCTCTGCGTGAAGAAAAAAAGAGCTAAGAGAATCGTCCCGGCCTGGACTATGTGGCAATCAAACTGAAGAGATGTTTGGAAATTGGGCCTGGGTTAATTTCCCTTGCATCTCCAGTTTTTTTACCCTTCCACTGAATGCTGATAACCCTAACCCCTTCTTTTGCTTTATATGCCAAGGTGTGCTAGCTCTTCTTCCACAGTTAAAATGTAGAAGCATGGGTAGTGGCGTTTACTGTGGCTTTCATTTCCTTTTTGGAAACATGCATACAAAAACCAATGACCAATTGAGGAAGAGGGTTCATTTGATCTTAATCTGCTCAGTTAAGAAATGCATAGTCTTAATTTAAACAACTGTGAAAAGGTCATTTAAAGGAAAGTCT
>JANHFO010003508.1:101309-111646 GCA_032468095.1 Pareas carinatus | reverse complement strand
GCTGCAGTTTTCAGCCCACCTCATTTTTCTGCACCCCACTCAATCAGGTAAGGAGCCGCCCGGCTCATGTTTCCCCCAAAGTAAGGCACCCTCCAAAAATAAGACCTAGTGCTCCTTTGGGAGCAAAAATTAATATAAGATAGTGTCTTATTTTGGGGGAAACACGGTATCAAGCATGGTCTCTACTTAGCTTACTGGGAATGAACCAGTTAGCCAGGTGTCCTCACCTGTCAGTCATAGCAGTTTCTTTGTACTAGGAAACTGTATGCCAAAGAGAATAGTGTCGTTCAAAAACAGAGCAAAAGTTTCACGCATGGTCTCTGGTGTTCTAAGATAGTTTTATCAGAAAATGCTGGCAGAAAATCTGAAGAGCTGTTCTCAGTCAGTATAGTGGGAAGTTATAGAGAGTCCTTACTCAAGATGACCTTGAAGCCCCATCGACTTTTTTTTTTTGAATGAGATATGCAAGCTTTGTTGCCAAAGTGATAAGAATATAGCATATTTTAAACCCATAACAGTCAGATAACATTCAGAAGTAGCTCTGGCAGATATCTCCCTAATTCACTAAACTATAGGCAATAAGAGGAGGGAAAACATAGATTTCTGAGGTTCTGTTATTATAGTCGATCTCAATAAAAGTAGTTTTAACTTTCCTCTAGAGTTGATTTCTTGGTTTGTTATGCTCAGTTAGGCTTACAGGAATGATAGTCAGAAAAAATTAAAACAAAAAAAAGAAAAAAATGGTAGTCAGAGCTGTTGTCATTTATGATTAATATTCACATTTTTACCTAGAAAGCGCTCAAGATAACTATAACTTATATGATTAAATCTTATTAAAACATTTTAAAGGACTACTAATTCAAATTAATCTGCTTAAAATTAAAGGTTTTACCCCTTTTTCTAAAAGCAGAAGGAGTGAGGCCAAGTACAATTTCTAAGGGAGTACATTCCAGTGCTTGGAAGCAACAAAGAGACAGTATCTTTAACCAGATGGAGCACTGACCCCAAATTTATTTATAAAACCAGAAAAGATTATTGAGAAAAGGTGGATTATAGTTTGACATGAGGAAAAATCAGCAAAACAGCTAAAATAACGCCGGTACCCGTAGAACTACAAAAAATGCAGGGGAAAATATTTGGAACACTTTTCTCTATTAGCTTAAAATATTCTTCATACCTTCCATTCCTTCTTTGGAGCTACTATTTAAAGCCATGTCTCAGCTAATGATCTTTACAGACTATATTTACTGACTTTTTCCCAAGCAAATACACAGCAGTTCTACTGAGACACCAGTGCATTTGGAATTTCTATCTTGGAAATAAGAATGCTGCAAGTCAACGTAGCCAATTTTTTAATTCAGCTTTACAGGTTCACATTTTAATACAACCTTCAATTTTTTCCCCAGTCTCTCCCACCAATTTTGTTGAAAGTTCAAAGTACTGATAATATCTAACATTCCACTTCCGAGATGCTGCTGTTAATAGCAAAACCTTCTATGCCAACTCTTGAAATTGAATGTCCTTCATACCAACTACAAACTCTTTCTGTGTCAGTAGACAATGCCAAACACCTGCACATTAGGGCATATGATGAGTATAGAGTTGGAAGAAAGCAGGACACATTGGGTTGAAGGACAGAAGACTGAAGAGAACAATGTGAATATTTCTTAACCTCAGCAATTTTACTTCAGCTTCAGGACTTCAGAATTCTACCAGCCAGAATGTTGAACAGGGCAATGAGGGGGGCAAAGAAACAACAATGAGCAGGCTGGGAAAATTCTGGGAGTTGAACCTTAAAACTGCTGAAGTTGAGAAATACTGACAACGGGAAATATGAACCAGAAGTACTGGCTATTTTCATTATTGCCGTAAGCACTCAAGTTATTTTGTGTTTCTAAAAAAAGGCTAATTAAAAACAAAGTTCTTCATGAGATGTGAATGCTTTGCCTTTAACGTATCCGATATTTTCCATCTTTGTTATTATGCTATAATCAAACAGTTGGTTTTTAATGTCACACAGATTCAAAAGGCAGAGCTTTTTGCTTAAACCCTGTTCTGTAGGCAGAGTAGTGTTTCTACCCTTGGGGAAATCATTTAGTACAGGAACAATGAAGTCATTTTAAAACATGTGTAGCCCTAACCCTAACCTTCCTGCTTTCCATGATTAGGATTCTGAAAAACTTCTTAAGTGAAAGTGCAATCCTGCCTGTTCATATTCCTTAGATATCTCGCATCCTAAACATACTACGGTAGAAAAAAGCACCTTTACTTCAGAATCAGAATGTATTGGCCAAGTGTGCCTGGACACACAAGGAATTTGTCTCCAGTGTACATGCTCTATACCTACATACATGCATTAAACAAACTGTGGTTACAATCATAAGATAACATAAGATATATGGAATATATGGATGGAATATATAATCAAAATAAAAAATGAAGTCATTTGTTCCTATATCTCAACCCTCACTTCACAATTCCCAATTTTTAAGCTATTTTGTAAAATAAATTTGTAAAATAAATTGGAAATATGTAGTGCACAACTGCTGGAGTTCTTCCAACCACTTTAACAACAGTGAGAGTGTTTTTGTTTTCCTCTGAATAATGAAATAACATGTTGTGATTTCATTTATTGATGTATACTGGGAAGCACAGGGAGTCTGCATATGTGCAGGTCATGTGATGGGAAAGGGATATCTTAGACTGAAACAGTCAGCAACATGCTAACTAATTCTCAACTACTTCTTCCATAAGGATGCATTGGGGAAAATTGAGGGAAAAAATTTTCTGCACAGATCCATTTTCAAACACAATTTTTCTAAAGCTGGCTTCTTCTCACACAACCATTTGATCCTGTTCTGCTTAGCTTTCAGGAGACAGGCAAAGGGAATCAGGATCCACAATTCATTTCCAACATTTTGTTGGGTTGACAGAATAAAACTCTATAGTGTCTAAAATTTCTAGTCACTGCGTACGAGTTAAGAGACGAAAAACAAACCTAAACATTTACACATCAAGTTGACAACTACCATCCAAAAGTTCTACTTGAAGTAGGTTTCTGAAATGTTTTGGACCAAAACCCAACCTTTACCGAGAGGTTCCTTCATTTTTTTATTTGGGCACAAATTTGCTATTGGTGTGCACAAAAACTGACTGCATTTTCATGCTTACAGTTACAATCCTAACCACTTTTCTAGGGAAATTTTCATCAGTATTAATTTTATGACACATGAGCCACAGCTGATTAAAACAAGAACTTGAAAAAGACAATGAGTTTTAATCTGAACTTTTAACTCAAAAACTTTCCTAAGTGCTAACATTAATTTTGACATTTGCCACCTCTCAAAGCCATCCATAGCACAGGGTGGAATGGACTTGTCATTAATGTGAATTCCTGGGATGATGGTTGCAGTTTACTCTCTGTGGTTTCCTCAAAACCCAATTTAATTCAGCATTTTAAAAATGATCGGTATTTTTCAGGGTGTTTGGTGTTAAGTAAATGGAAGTACTTTGCTCCCTTCAAATCCCCCTGCTCACAAACCTCCCCTTAATTTTAAAGCAAAAGCACAAAATATTGCAATGTCAATATTGGACCATTTTACTACCAAATTCTGGCAATGTTGGGCAGGCAGATGTGCCCCACAGGCTACAGGTTGTCCACCACTGCAATAAATCATGATTTCATAGCATGCCTTACACAATATGTCAACCTAGCTATTATCTATCAAGTTGTACAAAGCATCCATATAACTCTGGAAATAAAGATAAGACTTGTAAGATAATTATTTGATGTCAATCATCATAAAGCATTTTCTTTAGCAACATTTGAATTTATACTGTTCAAAGAAAACCTACTTTCAATAAAGAAGATATAAATAGGACTTCTGCTTTGGAGAATAAGGAAAATGATCTTGAGGTGGATCAGCAGACCAAGGCCTAAGGTTTTTTAAAATTCAGAACATCCAAGTAACATTCATAAATTGCTGAGATGGACACCTCTCTAATCCTCTAAATTACCGTAGGAGGCACATCAAAATCAGAGTTGTATGTTACTGTTATTCTAAGCAGTCTCAATAAAAATAGCTGTAGACATTTTATTGAGTTAATTTTATTGTCTAGTCTACTTAATGGAACTGACCAGTACCAATTGAAGACCTTTCTATTTTCCTAGGCTTTTTAATTGGCTTTTAACTGTACTTTGTTTTTAATTCCTATTGTTTTAGAGACGATACTGCCTTGCTTCTATCTGATTTAAATGGTATTTTCATTTCCCATTTTATTTGATGTTATGGTAGTTGTTTTTATTCAAACTGTACTATTCAGTGTGTTTTTTTGTAAACTGTCCAGGGACCTTTGGCTATTAGGTGATTAAAATTTATAAATAATTAAAAATAATTTGTCGTATCTTCTTATAAGATTGCAAATCCTATGATCCCTACAGAACCTCCTGTACTCTTCAAACAATATACTGTGCTGTCATGGTCCAAAAGCTTTGAGCATATGTGCCCTGCGGCTTTCAACCATGGCACGCATCCAGAAGCCCTTTGCTCTCACTACACTCTGCCAAACATTACCTACTGAAGCCGCGGCCCAGTCAGTTCCCTATTCAGGAGGGAGATGGAAAGAAGCAGCACTCTTGGTTTACCAGATCATGCTGATTATCCCTGTTTCAGCTTCCACATTTTTCACTTCGCACAGCACTTGCTGCCCATACACCCTCTTAAGATATAACCCAACCTTTTTATCTTTTTAAGGAAGTACATTTGCAGTTTTTAACTCAGGAAACCGCAATGAACAGCCTGCATTCTTGTTATCTGGCAGGGACATATATGCCATCTAATTGTGCCTGTGTTTTCTCCATAAATGAATATGCTCAGAGGTAAAGGGGTTTGTGTGTATCTGTCTATCATACCCAGAAGGGTTGGTTCTGTTACTGGCAGTACCAGTTCTGACAAACTTTCATAATAGCAGTTGTTAGGGTGGGGGCCCAAAAATCAAGTTCCTGTTCAGATGAATGAACCAATCATTGAGTTTTAGACTAGAGCAACTCACTGTCTCACAGGGCTGCTATGCAAGTAAATAAAGTCTACAACTTCTGTTTCTCTCACTTCCACACCATACACCCAAATTGTTCCTTCCTATTTGCAAGCTGACTTCTACAGAACTGTTCCAGCAAGAACCTGTAATTAGATTTGTCATGCAGGGAACTTTGCATGTGCTGAACTGCAGGGGCACAAGTAAATAAAAAGACTCATTTTTCCAAAACTTGTTTTAACCATTTGCTCTCAACATCCCTCCCGAAAAATAATATAAAAATATGGGTCTATTGGTAAAGGCACCAAGGTAGAAACCAGAAGAATGTGAGTTCTAGTTCTACCATAAGCATGAAAGCCAGCTGGTTGACTTTGGGCAGTCACCTTCTTTCAGCCCAACTCACTTTAGAGGGTTGTTGCTGCGAGGGAGATAGGAGAAAATGCTAGTAGGCGTGTCCGCTGCCTCGAGTTATTTACAACAGTAATAAAGATAGGATATAAATAAATAAATAGAAGTACGTCTTGGTATGTACCGAGAGCTCTTCCCTACAGATGAGTAGGAGGCTTGCCTTGCAAGATCAAAGTTTCCATATATGCCAGAAGCTCAGCTAGTTGGAGTGACTTGTGCCTCTGAAGGGAACCTGTTGACAGGTTGACAGGTGAGAAAAAAAAATAAAAACAGATGCCTCCAATTCAAGCTCATTTCCTGGAGTTTCATACAATTTTTTTAGTAGTTAATGGAAACCACTTTCCACGGCCACTTTTGGGATTGGGAGGAGGGATTTCCCAGTTTAGTCTGCAATCCTGTGATTTCCTGATAGTCTCCCATTCAAATATATTATTAACGTGGTCCAGCTTCAGTTGAGGGACAGTCAGGGTCAATTAAACACTTCCATCTATTGTTAATAGTTTGTACAGATGTTATATTTTTCTAAACCTATGATTTAAATTAATAGGACAATAACCACAAATGATGCATAAACCTTTTAGAAAAGAACAATACAATTACAGTAAAACTTATCAGAATTGATTTTGTTTCATTTTAATTTTTAGACAAAGAAAAGGTGACCATGGAAATGAAGGAGTACTTCAGATACCTTCAGCTTTGAAAGGGCCTCCACAGGAGACTTGACTGATCAGTGTCAATCAATGAACTTTCTTATTTTCCAAATCTCTTTAAAAGAGTCTAATATTATTTTCCTCTTAATGCATGTTTGAATCATTTGCCTTTAAATTATTGGTAGATTCACCAAAATGCTTTGCTTATTTTGCTTTTAATAATTTGGTCTTTTTTAAAGAGAGGGACAAAAGATTTCTAAATATGCTTAAAAATAAATCTGTCTTGAGCAGTAACACTCCTGTCCATCTGACTCATACTTTCTTTCCTTTGTAGTTTCAGCTCTGTTTGCAAGTAACTTGCAGTTTAGTCTAATAAAAATGTAACTTGCTCATTTTTGTGGGAATCTTGCAAAGACACACACATTCCAACGTAGCAAAAAGGATAAGGGTCCAACCATTTAGATTCAGAGATGAAATTTATTAGAGGATGAAGAATCAAAGTCTGAAGAAATGCCTTCTCCCTTTATTTCTAAATCTTATTCTGAAGGGTTTTCTCTGGATAACCAACCAAATAATTCTAAACTCTACCTGGACGTTTAACACGTTCTGTAGTTTTTGCTTGATTCAAATACCTTTCTTGAATTCACATGGTATCATTGACTAGCTGAAGCAGTAAAACCAAGTTCCTCTTGACAGAACAAATTCCACATGATAGTTGGCAGGCATGTAAAAAAAAAGTTCTAAAAAAATAGCAAGAAGCTATTACATTCGGTCTGGCGATCTTTTTCAAGGAATGGAGTTTTAAACTTTAGGAGCTTTGCTTTTTATATACAAAAAACCCATATATTCTTGTGATTTTAGTATTTAAATAGCTTCTAAAAAAAAAGTTTTCACTCATGCAAGTATGGGGGAGGGGAACAGAAGGGAAAAAGGAATTCACATAAATTCCAGACCTGATATTAAAAGCCATATCAGGAACATACCATTCTTTATGTGGTAAATATAACTGTTATAGTTCCACAGTTTTTCCCTCTTAAAATATAAGTTTTGAACCCTAGCAGAGACAAAAAATGAAAATATAGTAACAGTGTCTTTACAATGCCCACAAGTCATAATACTTTAAATATATTAAGATTTTATTGTTGACAGCGATGTATTTGATGGATGAATCTTGGGTTGTGGTCAGTTTAGAACTTTCTTCAATAAAAAGAGTTATGGTAACTAGCAGGTAGCTTCAAATAATTTAAACAAAGCTAGATGGTTAGTTCTGTTGTATATTCTGAATTGGGCATTGGGTCAGATTAATTAATTAGCCTCAAATTAAGTCTACAACTCTTGTGTAAGAAAAAAATTAGATTTTTCACATCTCACCTTGTTGTTTTACTAAATTGTAAAGAGATGGGGCAATTCAAGATTTCCCCTTATAAAGGACATCCAAATTGTAGAATTCAAGCTGCATAGATCCTCTTCAGGAAGTAAATGGGAAGGAAGAGGGGTACAGTAATATATCCAGAACAGTAATATGTGCCCCAAAACAATTTTACTTTCTCTTTAAAGAAAAGGAAAATCATGTTTATGGGCACATCATTTCACATGGCATAGTGAGAGATTTACATGCTTGTGAGGACAGTGCACAAATCATTACACAGAGAGAAAATTATTTGTCCCAGATAGTGAGACTAAACGTTTATCCAAACCACGCAGAGCCCCAGACACAGAAACGGCATCCAGCAACGTGACTTTTCCTCTGATATTTGAAGGAATGTCATCTAGAACCAATGTTCTCACTCAGATGAGACCAGAATCAAAAGCACTGCAGGACACAGGCTTCTGCTTCTGTCATGGATATAACACTCAACAAAAGTTATACGCAGTTGCACCAAGGAAGCAGAAAAAAAACGCCATGCTGGAATGTTTCTCTTCCTGAAAGTTCCCTCCGCCTGGAGCCTTTTCCATCAAGAAGGGATGGGGGAGAGAAATGTCATTAACTATTGTCCAGAAACTCCCTCCCTAGTTGTTGTCCTTCATAAAATCACTGCCTGTTTGGAACTTGAGTTCACAGAGGAATAAAAATAAAATTAATCCCCTACTCTCTCTCTCTTCCCCCCCCAAGCATTTTATCTTCTCTTCTCCTGATTGATGGTTTTATAATCCTGACTAAATCTGTCACTCCTTTTCTCCCTTCGCTAGGCTCTTTCTGAATCCTGGGCAGAGAGACAAGTAGTCCACTTGTGCAAGGTCATCATAACCGTGGTCCGTTCCCTCAAAAGGTTTCATGGACTTTGGACCCTCCAAATACAGGAAACTGCAGAGTTCAAGTTCAGCAGGAGAAAACAAAATTAACCTCACTGGGTTAATTTTGTGCCAGGCAAAGCAAGGCAGAGGTGTAGGGAGAGGTCACATGCAGCCTTTAACAGATAGGGTACCCCAAGGAAAGCATCCCCTTTAAAACACACACACAGAGAAAGAGAGAAATGGGGGGGGGAGAGTGAAAGCGAAAGGGAGAGAGAGTAAGCATTATTATCCACTAGGATTCATCTGTATATCTCTATATGGAATCAAACAGGTAGGGCCTATATAGTGACAAAAAGGATGCTTCTACATAACCACCCTCCCACCCGCTAACTAAGGGGGGGGGAAGCAGACTTGACAGAAAATACTCCAAAGATGCAAAGAACGAATAATATTCCTCCCAACCACCACTCCACCATTTTGAATGAAGCAGGCCTATTGACCCTTGACCATTCTAAACCTGTTCAGGAAGCACCCAAGTCCGTGAAAAGAAATTGGATCTCTGGATGGGCACCAACTGCTACTGTCTCTGCATGAAACGCCACTCACTGACTATACCATGCTGGAAATGGGAAGTCGAGGCAGGAAGGAGAGACACTAGTTGGGCCTCCATCTGGTCCAAATGAAAAATCTGGAACAGGGTCTCATCTTTCAGAAACGGACATTCCCTAATGAAAGGGAAAGAGTGGAAAACTCCAAAACAGGGGCAAAAATATTTTAAGTTCTAAACAGATCTAGATGAGAAAAATAATTCTTGAAGAAGGAAATGAAGCTGATGAGAATCTAAGGTTTGGAACAGGTATCTCAGCTTCTGAATTATATAATGTGGTCACACATTCCTGCAGGTTATATTATCCCGTCTTGAGGCTTTTTTATCCCCATATTATTCCTGACGCATATCAGATTTGTCACCCTAGTCTAGGAAAGTTTAATGTCTGGGTCAAGAGACATTATTTATTTTATATGCAAGGAAAACTGAACTGTTTGTGAACTTATATTTCAACACTACTAATTGTATTCCACTGTACTCAAAGGAGTAAAAACATTCACTGCTAGTTCTAAGCCAAAATGGGATTTGCTTGTTTGTTATAGCATGTTGCATAAAAACATCCACTGTGATTTATTCAATAAGCCACATTTAAGCAATCCATGAATTAATGCACGAGCCCAGTCAAGTTTACCTTTTAATTCTAATGAGGCAGTGAACTAAAAGGCTGAAATGGAACACCGGAGGAAGGACGATAATTACTTCTCTTACTTACCATCATACTTCACCTCACTATAGAACCAACCAACCCTATATATTTAAGAATTACAATGCCTACCATAGGAACTAAAGAGCCTAATGTACAATTGATGAAAGAATTTTAGCTTAATTTACTTTTATAGATTTTTTTATCTTGGCTTTATTATTATTATTATTAATATAATTTCATAGATTTTCATGGGTACTGGTATGTAGGTCTAGGTGTGTTCGGATCTTTTCCCGTGTAGGATAGAGAATGTCTTGGCGACGTTTTAGCGAGGTCACACTCGGCATCTTCAGGCTGGTGCTTTTGGCTTCTTGCTATATATTATTTTTTATATACATAAAATCTTCACACTAGCAAGAAGCAAAAGCACCAGCCTGAAGATGGCGAGTGAGACCTCACCGAAACGTTGCCAAGACATTCTCTATCCTACATGGGAAAAGACCTGAACACACCTAGACCTACATACTGGTACCCGGATCTCTTCTCATGTAGGATTGAGAGTATCTTGGTGATGTTTCGGCGAGGACTCACTCACTATCTTCAGGCTGGTGCTTTTGACTTCGTGCTATATATTATTTTTTATATGTATATATATATCCATATAGACATTTGCCTCCTCCCATTAAAGGTGCCATACTAGGGGTTGTAACATGATTTAAATACTGCCTCCTTAGCAAGCTGACACAGGAAGAGAACTCCT
>JANHFO010003508.1:80390-93245 GCA_032468095.1 Pareas carinatus | reverse complement strand
AATATAAAGGCAGGAGGAAAAGGTTCACAGCATGATCTTTACAAACATCAGTGCATTCTACTTAATAATTTAAACAAAGTTAAACTAGTATACTTTCATACAATAGTATACTTCCATATAATAGTATTAACAAAATAATCAACTTCAAAATTAAAAATAAATAGAAACATGGGAAAGGTGGAAGGAAATGGCCTGGAAAATTACATTAATAAGCAGAACAACTCCCCCCAAATTGACCAAGTTTTGCCCCAGTGCCAACTGCAAGTCACTTCACTCAAATCCCATTGATTGCAGAACTCTTGATACATTACTGCAGTGACCTCCAACCTTTTGGGCACTAGGAACCGCTTCCCTGAAGAAATGTTTTTCCATGGATCGGAGGGAGTGTGGTTTTACATGCTGCCTGCATCCCACCAATGGGACTTGGCTTATTGGCATTTCCTGGTTGCTGGCATGCCACAGATCGGTGCTGATCCATAGACAGGGTTTGGGGACCCTTGCATTACAGCATAACAGAGTAGAATGCTGTTCAATCTAATGGTGAACTGGGGTTTTTGTACATTTATTTAAACAAATTAAAAATTTCAGATCCAGCTTAGTGTAGAAGTTTCAGATGTATTAGTTGTTTTAGTTTAGTTTAGTTTTTAGTTTATTTTTAATTTTATACCGTCCTTCTCCCCGAAGGGACCTAGGGCGATGTACAGCCAGTTAAAAACAACAATAAAACAACAACAATATAAAAGACATACAACACAGCGTTAAAATAATGTAAAATATAAATAATTAACATGGCCAAAAATTTAAAAACCGGAATATAAAACCAATTTGTACTGGATCAGAAATTTAAATATGTAAAAAAAAATTGTTTTAACATGGAGAGGGGTGCAAATCAGGCCAAACCGGCCTGGATGAAGAGATATGTTTTAATGGCACGGCGGAAAGCACACAGATCCAAGATGGTAGAAATCTCTGGGGGAAGATTGTTCCAGAGGGTCGGGGTTCCCACAGAGAAGGCTCTCCGCCTGGGGGTCACCAGCCGACATTGTCTGGCCGACGGCACCCTGAGGAGGCCCTCTCTGTGGGAGCGCACAGGTCGGTGGGAGGTATTTGCTGGTAGAATGCGGTCCTGTAAATAACTGCGTCCTAAGCCATGGACGCCTTAAAGGTCATAACAAGCACCTTGAAGCGCACCCGGAAACCCACCGGCAACCAATGCAGCTCGCGCAGGAGGGGGGGCCACATGTACCCTATCACTGGCTCCCAACACCTCCCACGCGGCCGCATTCTGCACCAGTTGGAGCTTCTGTATGCGACCCAAGGGAAGCCCCATGTAGAGAGCGTTACAGTAGTCCAGGTGGGCCATGACGAGTGCCTGAATGACCGTCCGCATGGCATCACAATCTAGAAAGGGGCGCAACTGGCAGACCAGGCAGACCTGGTACAAAAAAAAACTGGTGATGGCTGCCACATGATCTTTTAAAAATATAATGGATGGGGAATAGAATTCTCTTGAAAAGTTTATAATTCCATAGATGTGTCAAAGACCTCCAGTTACCTTCTTCCAAGGAAAATGAATTCTGGGTAAGTGCTAGCATCTCTGAAAATTGTCACAGTTAGAAGTGGTATATTGTACATCGCAATCTTGCCTGGCTCCCAGTAAATATTTTCCAATTTGTTTTCCATAGTGCCAAGGATTAGGAAAGGCCTCCTTAGCCTTGAAAAATGAAAACTTGATGATATTTAAACACACACATACACACCACAAACGGTGCTTAAAGAAAAAATCCATTGTATTAGAAAGCACTGCTTCCAAGAGTGATCCTTGAAATCCTGAAGATCAGCATTCCATTGCTAGCTGACCAATAGACTTTGTACAGTTGGGGGTAGAAAAGCCATTTTAGTTGCCTGCGATTCTAACTATTTCCCTGCCAGGCACACACTGATAGCCCTCTGAAATGATACAGCTGTGTTTTTCCCCTTGGATTTTATAGGACTATTAAGCATAAACATGATTTTAGCATTTGGGCGAAATCAGAGTATTTTACATTTAACATTCCAGAATATCATGCAGTAGTCTCACAAGACAGGCTCATGTTGTCTCCCTAGGCCTGGGAGATGATTGTCTAGCACTTTTGTGATTAAATATTCCTTCCCACTTATGTTTCACACAGAGTCTTTCAAGAATAATTCAACCTTTCAAATGCCTGCATGATATGAACAACTTCTCCAGCTGGATTTTTTTTAGAAAACATGCTAAGAAAAAAATTGTAATTCTAGACCTATTTATTCACTTATTATTATCATTATACTTGTACCTTATCTTTCTTGAGGAAACTTGAGGGTAAACGGCGGACTCTCTCCACATTTTATTTTCCCCTCATTGGATTGAGATAAAATGGGTCAAAGTCACCCAGTGAATTAATTCCAAGTCAAGTGGGGCTTCATTTTGGGTCTCCCTGATCTCACCCCAGGTGTCCTGAACTTTAATAATGGTTATTCTTACCCTGCCATTGTCTTCTATCACTTTCCATCTATTAGATCATTCCTCTGCAACAGTCCAGATCTAAAGCACACTCAGTTCAGGATCTAAGACAGTACCACGTTTGTAGTTTAAAAATCTGTGTTTATTCAAACCTTTGAGATGTCAAAAAATAGAAAAACTGACCACAGCAAGAAAGAAAAAAGTTTAACATGACCAAATATAATCAGGAATAAAAATTGAGTGTTTTAGTAGATTACTGTCTAGGATAGAAACTTTAAGATGGTGTCCTTCCTGACGGTGTCAGCAAACAGAACTTGAGAGAAGGAAGGATGGAAATGGTAGAGAAAGTGTAGAGATTTGGAGTCCAGGTCCAGATTCTTGGGTTATTCCTCTCACAGATCAGAACTATAGCAACTACCTAAGTGGGTAGTTGTGCCTTTTGTGATTCAAGACAGGGCAGCAAGTGCTATCTATTCTCAAGGTAAGTGGTGGTCATTGGCTGCCTTAAGAGCGCAAGAAAGCCCTTCAGCACAGAAAGTGAAGACAAGCTCTGGCAAGAAGCCAACAGCCTGAGACCATTATGAGAATAAGGCTCTTCCCATTCAAGACAATAAGGACACCTATTGTGCCTCATGGGTAGGGGGAAAAGCCACACAAATTTTGTTGATTGGGATCTGCTCAGATTCCCTGTCCCGGCCGCTCTGGAAAACGCCACCTGGTGCAGGGGGCAGAGAGCAGCGTCTTTGCATCCCAGCCGTTGAACCCTAGGGGGAGGAGGAGGTGGGCAGCAGGCCGACTGGCCGGCAAGCGGGGGCTCCCAATCAGCGGCGGCGACAGAAGCCTCACCTGCGTTCCGCTCGCCCCAGCCGGCCTGGGAACCTCGCAATCATCCAAGGCAGGCTCCGTGGTGCCGCTCGACTGCCCCTCATGCCCGAGCTCTGCACCCCTATCTGAGCCACAGCCACCTGTCGGCCTGGCGCCACCTGCCAGCTGTTTTTGCCCTCTTTCCCCCCACAGCAGCTCCTCTGGCAGACAGATGGAAGGACACAATAGCCGCAGAGGAGGAGAAGCGGAGGCAAGAGGGAGAGTCCAGGTAGCAACGCTGCATGACTCAGCCCACCTTCCCCAGCCTCCCCTGGCATGCCCCATCCAATTCGCTTTCCCAGCTGGGCAGAGGAGAAGCTGAGACGGCTCGTGCACTGCCACTGCGCCCACCCCATGCCTGGCTCACACAGCCACCCCAGCGACACCCACTAGCCATCCATGGCATGGCATGGGATGTTGCTCTGCTGCTGTGCTGAGGTGCTCCTGGCGGCGTGGTGGGGCACCGCCAATGCCAGTCTGAGCTCACTTTCGACCAGCATCCCACTGGAGGACAAGGTGGAGAACCAGGCAAACATTCTTTCACACCACCTGGAGCCTGCAGTAGGCGTGCATGTAGGGAGAGTGCTCTCCATCCTGGGGGTGCCGGGGCAGGGTGGGAGGAGTGCAGGTGAGACCCGGTGGGGGTTCTGCTGTTGCCTCTGATTGGGAGCACCCTCTTGCTTGTCAGCCTGCCTGCCGCCCACCTCCTTCTGGGGCTCCGCGGCTGGGATGGGAAGGCACTGCTCTCCGCTCCCCCACACACACACTAGGCAAGGTTTCCCAGGGTAGCCAGGACAGAAACTCCAGTGCAGACTGTTTATTTATTTATTATTTATTTATTTATTAAATTTATATACTGTTGAGATTAGGGGCACTCCATTGGGTACATTCCAGAATAGAAGGTCGGGTGGGAGGTGGTAGTGATGGTGATCGTGGCAGACCACTCTCAGGTGGTGGCGCAAAGTTCACAGCTATGAGGTCAGCTCCGGCTGCCACCCCACCACCTTCTTCAACTGACCACCCACCTGGCTACTGCTCACTTTTCCTTCACTGGCCCTTCCCTTCCACCTGCCGTGTCTGTGTCTGTGTGTCTATGTCTCTGTGTGTCTGTCTCTCATTTTCTGTGTGTCAGTCTGTCTCTCATTCTCTCTCTGCCTCCCTCTCTCTCTGTGCCTCTCTCTCTCTTTCTCTTTCTCTCTGTGTGTGTTTGTCTCTCTCTGGGTCTCTCTGTGTGTGTGTCTCTCGCATTCTGTCTGCTTGTGTGTGTCTGTCTCTCTGTTCTTTCTCTCTCATTCTTTCTCTGTGTCTCTCTCACTCTCTGTGTGTGTCTGTCTGTCTCCTTGTCTGTGTGTCTGTCTCTGTCTCTCTGTCTCTTTCTCATTCTCTCTTTGTCTCTCTGTCTCTTATTCTCATTCTCATTCTCTCTGTCTCTCTCGTAGGAACAAATATCACTAACAATGTGTAATACTTAAATAAGCTTCAATTATTTTGTAATAATTAAATTAATGTTAATAATTTTGTTATAATTAAATAAGCATTTATGATTTTGTTATAATTAAATAAGCTTTTTAAATTTTGTTATATTAAGTAGGTGCCTTTTATATTAATAAAATGGAAGTTCTCTGATCATTATTTTACAAATGTATGTTCCTGAATTTTTTTTAAAAAAATCATATAGGTGGGCTTCAAGATTTCAAATTATGAATTTGATGCTCCCTGACGTCAAAAAGGTTGTCGACCACTACAATAGGTGATGGGCAGCTATATAAATGTTATAAATAAATTGATAAAATTACCCTATCCTATTATTATAAATAAGTCTTGTATATTACATGATCCTGGCTGGATTTCTTTTTAATGGCTTCCTCAGTACTTGCAATAAACATTACATCTTTACCTGCAGGACCTCTCGTTTCCTCAGTAAGAGGCCTAACAGTCCTTCCACTGTACTTAAAGATTGGGCCTCGCTTTACTCTCTTCCAAATTAGTATGCCTAAAATCAAACCCAGCTCCGGTTATTTGGTAGCTGGTATAAAAAATCCTGAAAAATACATTGGAACTAAATCTCATGAAAAACAGCAGTACACACAGTTAAAAAACACTAATTTTAGCAGTGATTGAACTTTTTATTTTAATTTTTTTTACAGTTAGCAAATCTACATAGGGAGTCTCAGTAGGCCCTATTATTTGTTCCATTTTTAGACAGCCGCTCTTTAAGCATATATTTTCGGTCTCCTACCCATTTTAGCATTTTCTTCTGAATGTGATAACAAGAAGGGAAAAGACAGTTAATATCTACTGCGAGCAATAACATTTTGGCAGGCTTATCACACGGCCACCTGTTGACTTTCACCTATAAAACAAGCTCCCCAGAAGACCAATCAGTTTCAATAAGCAACATTCTAACTGTTCCTTGAAGAAATTAAAATTCAATTTTGATCAATAAGTCCAAAGCTTGTGTCCATTCAGTGAAACAGTATCTGTATAAGCCTTTAATAAACCTATCAGTCCCATACACTGTGATGCTTTGCGACATCTTGTATCTTGTTTGTACCACATGGTGGCGCTATTTGGGATTACTACACCATTCATTAGCACAACAGATCCTTTCTCAGGATTTTGGTCAGTGCATCTTTTAATTCCCTGTTCCGCATGGTATAGATCAGAGGGTTTAACACATGTGCCAAAGGTTTAGAATACAGACATCTATTGATCTTGTTCTGCTGTGTAACTGGAGCCAGGTCCCAGGTATACTAAGACAGCACAGCTGAACTGCAAAAGGACAACCATCAAGTGAGAGGAACAAGTAGAGAAAGCCCGTTGCTGTCCTGAGGTGGAGTTAATTCGCAGGGCGGCCATCACAATGAAGGTGTAAGAGATCGAGACTAGGAGAAATGGAATGGCCAGGACAATGACAGAGATCCTGAAGAATGTAGTTTGATGAGCATGAGTATCCCCACAGGCTACTTTTAAGACAGCCAGGAAATCACAGAAAAAGTGATTGATTTCATGGTTGCCACAGAATGGGACGCGTAATATCAAGATAGCTATTTGCATGCCAGACAAGCAAGACATGGTAATAGTCCCAGTTAAAAAGCGCAGTGCACACCTTTCAGCTCATAATGGCTGAATAGCGCAGAAGGTGGCAGATGGCCACATAGCGGTCATAAGCCATGACGGATAGCTTCCCAAGAAGACAAAGAAATATATCTGGGCCACACTCGGCCAAGGAGATGAAAGGTTTCTTTGCAGAGAGGAAGTTGGTCAGGGTAAGGGGAGCAATGTCAAGAAGAATGGGTAATTTCCAGCACTGCCAAGCTAAACAAGAAAAAAATATATGGGTGTGTGGAGGGAGCATTCATTGTGCACAGTGAGTAAAACAGCAGAATTCATCAAAAGACTGAGCAGGAACAAAGCTAGGGGAAAAAAACAAAAACCAACAAACGCACCTCTGGGACGGTTGAAAAGGGATGAAAGGAGAAATAGGTCAGTTTGGTGTGATTTTCACCTTCCGTATACATTGCCCAGTATGATTTGGTGCAAGATAGAAAGGAAGAAAAGAAATCACAAAGATGCAGTTCTTTGTATTTTTCAACAGAGTGGATCAACTCCTAGCTGCCAAGGGGGGGGGCAGAATTCTCTGCCCCCTCCAGAGACTTTTTTTTCTCTCCAAATGAATTCAATATCATGTCCTGTAATTGAATGGCATAGCCATAGCGGGAGTATTTGAGATGAAGCTCTGGCAAATTAATGTGAATCCAAGAACTGAACATTATTAATTTGGCCAGTGAAGAAATATCATTTTTTTCTGTTTGTAGCAATGTTTTGTGCTTTAAAGGCAACCATCTGCTTCTTTTCCAAATATCTTCAATTTCTGCACCTTTCTCTTCTCACTTTGATTAAAATGCAGACTCCCTTGGGAAGTACATTTCTTTGAAATCAGTGGAATCTTTTACCTTATAAACAACATTTGGAACAAGTTGCTGTTCTATTTATGTAATGCATTTTTCACATACAGTACTAAATAATAACATGTTAGGTTATAGCTTATTACCACTGTCAACGTTGTTACTTGAACTGAGGGCTGAAACCTTGTTTCCTTCTGCTGATGTAAGATAGGGTTACTTTTATTTTATTCCATTACTTGCTTTTTAAAATCTGTGTAAAATAAAATAGAAAAATTCAGCAGGTCAGAGTTTCAATAAATTACAAGCAATAAATAATAGTGGCATTAAGTTAACAAAACCAAAACTCTACACGGTATTCAGTGTCGAATATTATAATTCATTATGTATGATTTTTTTTAAAAAAAACTATGTATATGCACCACATTACTTTAAGAGAAAGCAATATGGTATAAAGCACAGAAAAAGAGTAAGAAATAGTAAGCGAAAGAAATTAAGGACATGAGATAAAGGCAGCTTCTTTCATTTGTTTTCTATTGATTCTTTGGGGAAAATAACTTGCATTTTAATAATTTTTCATACAGGAGCTATTGTTTCTCTTCCTGCACTCAATATAATTTCATTCTATTTCTTTTATTTATTTATTTCTCTTCTGTGTTTTTTCCCCCAAGGTTCACATTTAGAACTCTGATCGTTCTGAGTTCATTATTATTTGTAATATTTCAACATAAACAATTATATTAATCATGCTTCTTGATTCATTCCTTGTTATAAGTTAAGCATGAATAAGCTAATAAGTAAATCACATCTGAAATATTTTTTTCTTAAGCAATTACTCATTCAAAATGCACAATCATTTTGTGCATTCTTGTCTTAGTTCTACCATCAGTTTCTGTTACCTAACAAAATGATTCTTTACCCTGAATTTCATTCATTTGGAATAATGCACAGATTATCCTAACAACCGTCTATGGTTGTTCCATTATCACCAATCACAGAAATGCAATATGCAACTATTTTCAACCTACATAGTTGTACTTCAGTTTATATTTATTTATTTGTATAACTTTTATTTCCCACAGCAACCAGGAGACACTAATACATATTTATTGTCATACTTTTTATCCCTTTATATCCATAATTAAACCTACACCTTCATTTTCCTTCTATATTCTTCAATTCCACTCTTGGTTTTCTCTTGGTGCAAAGTTTCTATGGTCCTACAGAGAAGTTTAGAAAGAACAGTTTGTTGGCTGATTATTCATCACAGCAATGATACAAGTTGGGAGAAGAAAGGAAGAGCCTGTATTTCAAAGAAAATAATGTGAAAAGGGAGGTGATTAAGGCATCTACATTTGCTAATATCTGGGAAAGGAAAGAAAAGGAAAGGAGAGGTACAGTGATCACTGAGAAAGGAACAGTCCCTAAAAGAGAAGACAGGCACTGACAAACTAGTTCACATATTCTGGATGGATGGAAAATATAGTCAAGACAGAGCCCCAACCTGGACCCAGGGAGGCGGAACAGACCAAATGGTTCCGAACCAGGCGCCCGATAGACCCTGAGTTCCAGATGGAGCTTGGGCCATTCCCGGATGCCCTGACCCACGACTCGGCCAAGGAGCTTGCGACCACCTGGAATACCTCTCTATTCCGATCGCGTCCACGGATAACTGCCCCGCCGCCCTGTTTGGGGTGGCCTGTTCTCTCCTTCATTTGGGGGACAGGATGACCCCTCGCAGTGTTCGGCGGAGGAGTTCAGAGGTTATTTCCAGGAGAAGATCGCGCAGATCCGGGATGGTTTGGACTATGACTGGACGAGTTCAGACAGAGTGACGGATGCAGGTCTTGAGACTGTTATCTGGGATGAGTTTAAGACTGTTCCACCTGAGGACATGGACAGGATCCTGGGGCGACTTAAGGCAACCACATGTTTACTGGACCTGTGCCCCTTCTGGTTGGTGCTGGCCTCTCGGGCGGTGACACGAGGCTGGCTCCAGGGCATTGTGAATGCTTCCTTGGGGGAGGGTGTCATTCCGACAGTCTTGAAGGAGATGGTGGTGCGGCCCCTCCTCAAGAAACCTTCACTGGACCCAGATTATTTAAGTAATTATCGTCCTGTCTCCAATCTCCCCTTTGTGGTGAAGGTTGTAGAGAGTGTGGTTGCATGACAGTTCCTCCGGTACCTGGATGAATCTGTCTATCTGGATCCATTCCAGTTCAGCTTCAGGCCTGGGTACAGCACGGAGACGGCATTGGTCACGTTGGTGGATGATCTCTGGAGGTCTTGGGATAGGGGTTGTTTCTCTATCCTGGTCCTGTTAGACCTCTCAGTGGCTTTCGATACCATCGACCATGGTATCATGCTGCGCTGGTTGGGGGGTTTTGGAGTGGGAGGTACCGTTTATCAGTGGTTCTCCTCCTACCTCTCTGGCCGGACGCAGACAGTGCTGACAGGAGAACAGAGGTCAACACCATGGGGCCTCACTTGTGGAGTGCCTAAGGGATCGGTCCTCTCGCCTCTCCTGTTCAACATTTATATGAAGCCACTGGGTGAGAGCATCCGTGGCTTCGGGGTGGAGTACCATCAGTACGCTGATGATACTCAGCTGTACATCTCCAACCCAGGCCACCCCAACAATGCCTTTGAAGTGATATCCCAGTGTCTGGAGGCTGTGCGGATCTGGATGGGGTGCAATAGATTCAGGTTCAATCCCTCCAAGACCAAGTGGCTGTGGTTGTGGCTGCCGGCGTCGCGATATAGCCAGCTCGTTCCATCGCTGGTGAGTCTCTGGTCCCCATAGAAAGGGTCCGCAACTTGGGTGACCTCCTGGATGCACGGTTGTCCATAGCAGATCATGTGGCAGCTGTCACCAGGAGGGCCTTCTACCAAGTTTGCCTGATGTGCCAGTTGTGCCCCTTTCTAGATTGCGACGCCATGCGGACGGTCACTCAAGCACTCCTCATGACCCGTCTGGACTATTGTAATGCTCTCTACATGGGGCTCCCCTTGGGTCACATCCGGAAGCTCCAACTGGTATAAAATGTGGCCGCGCGAGAGGGTTATGGGGTCAGTGGCAGGACCCATGTGGCCCTCCTCCTGCGCGAGCTGCATTGGTTGCCAGTGGGTTTTCGGGTGCACTTCAAGGTGCTTGTTATGACATTTAAAGCATTCCATGGCTTAGGACCCGGCTATTTACAGGACCGCATTCTGCCAGCAAATACCTCCCACCAACAGGTGCACTTCCACAGAGAGGACCTCTTCAGGCTGCTGTCGGCCAGACAATGTCGGCTGGCGAGCCCCAGGGGGAGAGACTTCTCTGTGGTAGCTCCCACCCTCTGGAATGATCTCCCCCTGAAGATCCGTATTATTTTGGACCTCCATGCTTTCTGCCGTGCCATAAAATCGCATCTGTTCATTCAGGCTGGCCTGGCCTGACTCACATTACCTCTCCGCTAGTTAAAACGATTAATCTTTTGATATTTTAGACATTTTAAATTCTTAGATCCGGTTCAAATTGGATATATATTCTGGCTTTTTAAATTTTCTGGCCTTATAAATTTAGAGATATATTAAACTGTTTTTAAAACTAGTATTGTCTTGTTGTATCGTATTTTTGTGGTCCTTATTGTTTTTTAGATAGCTGTACATTGCCTTGGGTCCCTTCGGGGAGAAGGGCGGTATAAAAATATAAAAATAAAATAAATAAATTGCCAACTCATTTTAATCTAGACCAGTGGTCACCAACCAGTGGGTCCCAGTAACATCTGGGTGGGCTACAAGAGCTCTGTCTGACTGCCGGGTGACATCAAAGCTTGGCTCAAATGCCAAGTGATGTCAGAGCTCGGCCTTGATGGTAGTCCATGTCAGAGCTCAGTCCAGCCACTGGGCAACGTTGGACCTCGCCCTGAGGGACGGACCTTGTCAGAACTCAGCCCGGCTGCTGGGCAATGTTGGAGCTCAACCCGGGGAGGCGGGGGGCATTGGAGCTAGGCTCGGGTACCAAGGAGAGGGGAGTGAAGCACCAGACGTGTCTGTGTGTGATTCTCTCTCTCTCTCTCTCTCTCTCTCTCTCTCTCTCTCTCTCTCTCTCTCTCTCTCTCTCTCTCTCTCTCTCTCTCTGTCATTCTGTCTCTCATTCTGTCTCGCTCTCACTATGTGTGTGTGTGTGTGTCTGTCTGTCTGTCTGTCTCTCTCTCTCTGTGTGTGTGTCTCTCTCTGTTTATATCTATCAGTCTCTGTCCCTTTCTCCCATTCTCTCTCTCTCTTTCTGTTTCTCTCTGTCTCTCATTCTCATTCTCTCTCTTTCAAGTAGGAACAAATATCACACTACAATGTGTAATACTTAAATAAGCTTAAATTATTTTGTAATTATATTTTAATTGTATATATATTATATATTTTATAATATATATTCATTTATTAATTCATTTTAGCCATTGTCTATCCACTGCAGGATGAAGGCCTCTTCTGAGCTTTCATTTGCTAATTGGGCCCACAATACTTGCTGATGTCATTGATCCATCTTGTTTAAGGTCTCTTTTGGGGATAATTTTTTCCCGTAATTTTCCTGCTGTGATAAAACTGGCATATGGAAACACTCATGTCCAGCAAACTGCCCTTTTTATTGCAAGTAGTGATATCTTGACGCTCCCCCTCATACTAATCTGCATGCCCATTCCTTCAGCGCAATGACCATAGTACTCATCCCTTCTGTCTTGGGGCCTCAGTGAGCTTTCTCTACTTGTTTCTCACATTTAATAGTTGTCCTTCTGCAGTATGTCTGTAGCAGTTTAATAGACCTGTGTCCTGCTTCCAGCTACTCTGTGACAGAAGGTCAGGTGGTGTGTCTTCTGCACTTTTATCACACCTGTATTAAACCCCCCCGATTTACAGCATGAGGAACAACGAGTTAAAAGAGGCAATGAATAAGTCCTTGAGAAGAATAATGCTGCCTTAGAAGAAGTGAGACTATTTTGTCAATGAGGGAGAAAAGATTCACCAAACATAATAACAATATGGGATCAAGAAGACAAGAAACTGATAAATGGGTAGACTATCTGCATGCTTACAACCTCTGTATGTTATCACAATCGGTTAAGAATGTAGGAAAAGCCTGCAGAGCCCAATGTCTTGAATTCTTTCCAACTCCTTTATCGGAAGTAGACATAGAAGGTGCCTGTGCTCTATGAAATACAGAGATGGGACAAGTAGCCACTGCCAACCCGGTGCTGCCACCAGGGGGCTATTTCTCCACAGTCCCATCTGGGTGCCTGGGAACAGATTTCACATTTTTGCTGGAGCCCTTAAGAGGCTGCTGAACAGTTGGTTGGGGGGGGAGGAAAAGCCAGCAGCCTACATGCCCTACAGCCTACAGCCTTGAGTAATCTGGAGATCGGCTGCTCCTTAAATATAAATATAAATAAATGGCTGGGAGAGGACTGCAGTCCCTGTCTATCCAGGAAGAAATATCTTTGATTAAAGAGGCCAACAATGAGGGGTTGGATCAGTTAAAGAAAAATGTACGTTTAGGATTTCAATATACAGCTGCTAGGCTGGAGGATTTGGAAGAGAAAATTAAGTGTGCCAAGCTGGATACAGATA
>JANHFO010003508.1:51085-62911 GCA_032468095.1 Pareas carinatus | reverse complement strand
CTCTCTCTCTCTCTCTCTCACTCACTCACTCACTCACTCACTCACTCACTCACTCACTCACTCACTCACTCACTCACGCTCTCGCTCTCGCTCTTTCACTCACTGTTGGGAAATCACTAGACTACCTGCTACTTGAGATAAATATTGGTTAAGCAGTATTTACAAGGAATACCAGATGTGTTTCTCTTCTGTTCAGGAAGTGCCCTCCGTATCTGTGCTGGAATATGCCCTACCACAGAGGCCTTCGCAGTCTCGAGAAGAGGAGCAAGATGTCTCAGAGCGAGCGCTACCCAGGCGTTCATGCTCCCCAGTCATTGGCAGTCCTCCTGTTAGGGCCGTTCCTATTGGGACGCCCCCTAAGCAGCCCACCATGCCCAACTTCAACCAACAGGTATTGTTTTCCCCTTCTGCAATAAAGGTGCATGGATCTAGAGTAGAGGGTGCTTAAAGGAACAGAATAAAGAGGGATACTAGAATGGAATATAATAAGTGACACCATGCCCTGTTGCTAGCACCCTTCAGTAGAGTATGTAGTTCATTTTGGCCAGCTGTCAGTGCCAACCAAAGTCAACCTGAACCTTCCAGTCCTATTTCCATTATGAAAGTAGCTCGGTATCAGAGAATTACAGTTTTAACTGAACAACTTGCCTGGATGCTTATTCTACTTACTTCTCCATTCTGTTCAACAGATCCTATGTCCAAAGCCTGTCCATATCAGAGTCCCAATTCAGCAGCGTTACCCAAGTCCCTTCAGTGAGAGGATGTCCCCAAACCAGCTCTGCAGCGTAACGGTAATCTTGCCTCATTAGTTCTACATGTTGAGTTGGCCTTTGATAATAAGCCTTGTTTCCCCTTTTCTCCTGGATCACTTGATCCTTCTAATGTTTCTGAAGATGATTTCTCATAAATGTAATCTTAAATTATATTATTGCCCTGCCCAGTTTTAAAATAATAATTTCTAATCCTGAGGAAATTTAATTCTCTATGGACAGCAGAGAGGATGTCAATGAAAGGAGACTCCCAGAGCAATCTTCCTGCATTTCTAACTTCCATAATGTGGGGCCTTCAAGAAGAGTGGGAATCTGGGAATTGGAATCCTAATACTTCTTCTGAAAGCTTTTAGTTTTGGGAAGATGGACATACAACTTTAGCATTTCATTTTGCAAATAGGGAATATGGGAAAAAATACTCATATCCTTGCTTTTATTTTTATAATAATTTATGATATAATATATATTATTATAATTATAATAATTTATGGATAAAGACTTTCAGATCTCTTACAATGAAGCTGTTGGCTTCAGAATTAACTCCGTGCTAGTGGCTGTAAACCGTACTTAGTCTTTCAGGAGTTTGTGATCTACGGATCATATTGACCATTCCATAAAGTATGGCGCATTGTTGTTAGAAAATATTGCCTTTTATACTGAATTGCTTAGCTTCTCTGTCTCTTTCCTCTTTTTTATCTTATCTGTATGATAGAAATAGCTGCTCTACTAGATATTTACAAAGCTTTAATTATATTTTCATTGTGCTGCTGTCCAAATTATTTTGGTATTTTACCATAATTATTCTGGATGCAATTGTTCAACCACTGCTTATGTAAAAACAAATAAGTGATATTTCTGCTTCTCTGATTGTTTGGGCATTTCCAGTTTTTGTATTTCTCCTCCTGAAGATATCTAGAAATAAACTAAATTTTACCTTAAGAATTCAAGTATTCCATTTCTTTTACCAGAACAACTCCCTCTTAGGCCATCCGTTCCCTCCCAATGTTACTCCTGTTCTCACCCATCTCCAGAGAGCACAGCTACTAGGTGGAGCACAGGTAAGCAACAGCCTACCGCTCCTTCTCATTTCCGTTATTGTCGGGTACATTTTCTGCATGAGAAGAGGAACCTGAAATCCCAAAAATGCCTGAAACCCTGAAAGCTTTACTAATTGTATGTTTAAATTAACCGGATTCAGTGTGTATCCTGGCCCTGCCCTGTTTTTTGTCCTTTGTTTCTGTTCCTTTCTTACATGCAGCTTTCTTCCTGAAAAGTGCTATGTGCCCTTCATCCCATTGGGATCTTTATTTCTGCTACACGTCCTTCCTCTTCGTATTTGCTGCTTGTGTTTCTTATCACTTCCTGATCTGTGCATTCAGAAACAGTGGAACTATTTTAAAAAAAAGTCTGTATGGGCGGTTGAAGATCTGATGCTTCTGCTTTCTCTCTCCACTCTAGGCAGGGAGGATGTCTCCCAGTCAGTTTGCACGTGTCTCTGGTCTTGTTGGCAGCCCTCTTGCATCCATGAATCCAAAACTGCTCCAGGGACGAGTAGGACAGATGATGCCTCCACCCAGTGGCTTTCGTGCCTTTTTTGGGGCACCAGCTACACCACCATCACAACACCATTCCTCATGTCCTGGAGCTCACTTGCAGAATCTACGGTAGCCTTCCACCATCCTTTTAACAAACTGCTAGATTGAATTGTGTTTGTGAACTAACCAGGACCCTTTCTGAGAAGGATCTTTTGTTTTCCAGGCCTCGGCCACAGATGTTCAGGCCGGATACTACTAACCTTCATCCACAACATCGACGACTCTTACACCAGAGACAGCAGCAGAACAGGAAGTGAGTATTCAATACACTTGAATGCTTTCATGAAGATAAAGGAGAGCCTGGTTGCTTTCACAGTGCAAAGGGCGAGGTCAGAACTCCATGTGCTTGGCATCAGGGAAGCACATTTTTTGTGCCCCAAGCAACTCGCACAGTTGCAGCGCTTCTGTAATATGTAAATCAAGAATTCAGGGAATGGGAATGGACTAGATAAAAAATTGGAAGACTCTATCACTAAAGCTAGAGATGGCAGAAGTAACCATAGGAAAGTAAACAATATCTTTAAAAGCTGTATGAAAAACTTTATAAATGCATTGCAGGGAGAGAGAAAAATCCAAAAGCTTGGCTTCAAAAGACTATTGTATTAGACCAATCTGTAGACTTTGGTTGGCTATTAACCATAATGACTAAAATTGAATTTCCATAGGCAAAGCATCTGTTGACTATACATGAAGAACAGACAAGGAAGTGGATTTTTCTTGGGCATTTTTATAGAGCAAGAAGTGAACTTTTGAACCTGACAGGTTAGCTCTTTTCAACAAGGTTTTTTTCTGCCTTCTTGAGAAAATAGCTGCTCTGGATACCCGTCCTACTATCTGCCATTTACACTTCTGTTTCTTCATTGCCCTATTCACTGAAAGAAGTACTCAGCCTGAGAGAAGTTATTGAAAGGAGTCTCTCTTTAGATTTAGCAAGTGAATTTTTGCTCAATCAATAATAAGTTATTGATTGAAATTATATCATAACGTTATACCATGCTGGAGCTATCGTTCGTGACAGCTGTAAAAATTTGCTTAAAAGGGACTGCACTACCTAGGACTGGCCTGCGCTTTATAAGTTGCAGGCCACTGTTCCAAATTACTTTCTTCAGAGGACACAGAATGTTATGTGTTTTGCCAGATTATGTTGCATTTCTTTTAGTCAACACAGGAATCTAAATGGGTCAGCAGGGGACCGAGGGAGCCACCGAAATAACCATCAAGAGCAAATAAGGAAGGACCCTTACGCTAATCTTATGCTACAACGGGAGAAAGATTGGGTATCCAAGATCCAAATGATGCAACTGCAAAGCACTGATCCCTATTTGGATGACTTCTACTATCAGGTTGGTGTTCTACATATTTGAAAAAGTGACTGTTCATTCTGTAGCCCCTGGTCATGCCTAATGGAAGAGACAGGCAGTGGTATCTGAAGGGTACTTCGATAGATAAGAAAGTGACACAATAGATGCAGTTTGTGGGGAGTGGAGGGGAATTATCCGGTTCTGCTTTTATTCCTCTTCTGCTTGCAGGAGAAGTTTCTGTCTTTTTTGTTTGGGTGGGACAGTGAATTCTCATTGTGTTCAAAAATATGGCAAGCTCATGGTGTTCCAGCTGGCTCCTAACCAACTTTTCAATGCCTTAGAACTATTTTCAGAAACTAGAAAAATTGTCTGCAACTGAGGAGATGCACGGTGATGGTCCTAAAAAGGAGCGTACTAAACTAATCACCCCACAAGTGGCGAAACTAGAGCATGCCTATAAGCCAGGTAAGTTTCTGTTGTATAGGAAGAGGCTTGTCTATTCATTTATTTATTGAACTTCTCCACATGGGACTCAGGGCGGAGTACAGCCAGATAAAACACAATATAAACAATATCAAAGCTATTCATGTAGAATGTGGTAGGTAAAATATAGAGATGTGTGATTGGAATGAAGGGGGATTGAGATATCACAACTAAGATAATATATCTTTAAGCAGATCTGCTATTAGAAAATGTATCCATTGGACACCGGAAAGAAGTGCTTCTTACTATTTTCCTTGCTTCCTATGTTCAGGAAAAAAATTTCTTCCCTCCTGCACACACACAATGTTTAATTTTACTCCAGTAGTACAGTAGTTCTACAATTCTACTGCAGTAGATTTAGCATAATACTGTAGAGGCAGTAAAGGAAAGCAAGCTTATGCACACCAAGGAATAGAAGGATTTTGTAGGGATAGACAGATGTGAGCTGTTAGGGAAGTAAAAATAGAGCCTTCTTATCCATGCTTTGCTTTATTAGCCGACTTGTAAAAAGACTAGAACATCAAAAGGATGTGTGGAGATCACAGAGTTTTCAGACAGACATTTTTTGACTCATTAGACCCATCTGCGTTGTTTTTCTTCTGTTCTTGCAGTGCAGTTTGAGGGCTCGCTAGGGAAGCTGACGGTATCCAGTGTGAACAATCCCCGCAAAATGATAGATGCTATTGTGACTTTAAGAGGAGAGGAAGATGTAAGTTTTTCTTGTGACAGTTACTTTGTCTTTGGATGGTTTGTCTTACGCTTTCATGTTTTTCCTTTCAAATATGAGAAGGGAATTGTTCAACACTCTTGTTCCTTGCTCTTCTCAGGCTGTGGGAGAGAAATTTTCTGAATAATGTATGTTTATTCAACTGTAGTTTCTTTCTCTTCCTTAGGAAACTAAAGAGAAGCAGGTTCGAGATAAAAGGCGCCAGACTCTCTTCACTATTGAAAAAGTGAGTTTGGCATGAATTCCTCATCAAGCTTCAGATTAAAAATGATTACTGACAACCAGTCCTGCTGGTAATGGCAGCAGATTAATTGAAATCAGTTCCATAGTACAAAGCAACATGTACTGACTTGAATTAAGATAAGGTTTTAACAATAGTCTCCCTGAAAAGCATTCAAGTGACTTTTTTACCGATCTTTTGAGTTATGAGTGTTTTGATTATATTGTGTGTTTATTGTATGTTTGTTTGTATTTTTTAATGTTGAAAAAATAATTTTAAAAAATTCAAGAAAAAGAAAAGCATCCTTCCAACAGCTTAACCATAATTATTTATTTATTGAATTAACTGTTCTTATAGTAGTGTTTCTAAATAAGTGAAATGAGCTTAAACAAATAGACTATCTATCAGAGGCTTGCTTGTTTAAATCAGAAACCTGTTCCTTACCTACTGTCAATAAAGCATGGACTTGATTTATCAGTTCAAAACCATTTTCTAGATTTTAGAAGTGTTAGAATGTTAGATATCATGCCTAAAATCCGATGTTGGTACCTAGACATACAGCCTCCTCCTGGATGTAGAAGACTATGAGAGACGCTACCTTTTGAGCTTGGAAGGGGACAGGTTGGCCTTGATGGAGGAGAGAAAGCAGAAAATCTGTGACATGTATGACAATCTGAGGGGAAAGGTCCCCAATCAAGAAAGGTAAGAACCTACCTGGTAGAATGCCAACAGTTTAATTTTAAAAATGCTGTTGGAATTCCTTTCTAATGAAAGGAACATCTCTGTTTAACAGAGATTCCTTGTGTCAGAAAGTACAAAAATATGTAATAATTCTGAGTTTTGTTTTCCCCTTTTTCCTCCTACCTTCCACCCTGTCGTACTACTATTATTTTGGGATCTATACTTAGTGCTGCTACCACAACAATCACAAAAACTTCTCCCAGTTTGTTCCTCGCTTCTCAAAAGACATCTGAATGTACCTTTCAAATCACTTAATTGCTATCTCAGCTTAAAATAAGTAAAAGCAAAAAAAATGACATTTGTGATTAATATGACCAATAAAATTCCCGGTGAAAGTTTATTTGAATTGATTAGTAATCCAACTCCAGTGGACTCTGGGCAGTGTACAAACCGAGGAAGAACATAAAAACAGATTTGAAACATCAAATCAGACACACAACCCAGACTAAAATCTTTTCCATACCACTCTGCTGTGTGTTTTAGGATGGTTTTATATAGATCCATATATTTATGATTTTAAAAAAGGCATACATTTCATGCTGGTGGTAAAGCTGCAAATTCAAAAGTTATTCCAAGATCATGAGATCTGCTTGCTTTACTTGGAAAATATGAAAACTGTAGTATTGCCGGACAGGCAAGGCTGGAGGCTGGAGTGTGGTTCAACAAGTCTTTATTAACACCAACTGTCAACTGTGAAACTCCAGCAGCTGGAAATCCCTGGGCTGCTGGCTTTTATACACCGCACGCTCAGGCGTGCTTTAACCAATCAGCGGTTAGCTGCCAAAGGCTGTCAAAGTTGCAGCCCGGGCTTTTTGCAAAAGCCCGCGAAGCTGCATTAGTATATAACAAAAACCATTACATGCTTGGTTTCTGTCTAACTGAAAGTTATATATCCTCTTCCATCAGACTTAGTGATGACCCTTTTGTGCAGATTATGTGTATACGTAAAGGAAAACATCTAGTTGCACGGATCCTACCTTTCTTGTCCAGTGAACAAGCAGCTGAGATACTAATGGCAACAGCCAGGAATTTGCCCTTTCTAATCAAGAAAGATGCTCAAGATGAGGTAAATGTAATATGAAGAAATATATTATTATTATTAATCTTTAATTCAATTCACAGTCTGAGACTGGTAAAAATAGTTCAGGTCCTAATCAAGGACCTAAGAGATGATGATGATAACGATTTATTTGATCACCCACTTCACATAAAACAGCTGTGGGTGGTTAGCACAATAAAACATTAAAACAAAATACAAAAATAACACTAAATACTAAAGAGAAAAAAGTCCACAGAAGATAAACTAGTCAAACAACAAATTGACATGACTCATGAGCTCAACCATTTCATGACTCCTGTATCTGACGGAAAAGCCAGGTCTTCCGGAAGGCCAGCAGGGTTGAGACTAACCTTTTTGGAGGAATTGTGCCATTGAAAATTCTGTCCGAAACATCTAAAGGACACCATTGTAGTTACTCATAATCCTGAATTTTATCATTCAGAAATTCCTTTGTACACTTTCACGTATTCTCTTGAGGAAGGAAAAGAAACTTTCTATATTTTAGACTTGTTGTTACTGAGATATTTCATTGTTATAAAACATACATAGAAAAAAATGGTTGGACTTATATTTGAATGAAGATACCTAGAATATTTGTATTAAAATACGACATTAAAACACTTGAACATTTGAGCTCATTTAATCCAGAAAGTGTCTAGTCCAAAAGATAGCTACCCATGAAAATAGCAAGATTCATTAAAGACATTGGTTTGAATAAAAATGTAATAGCCTTGCTATAATTTCATTCCATAGTTTTGTTCTCCTTCCCCCACTTCTTTTCCAGTAACTTCTTTCACTGAAACATTATTTACAGTTTTTTAGCAAATAAAAAGATGTGGCATCATTTCTACTAGATTGAAAAATTTAGAAATCCATCTGGTACTCTATACATTTTTTCCAGGCCATCTCTTTTGTGAGGCATGTGTCATGTCTAAGTAATCTGTTTTGATGTAACCTCCTTTAGGTGCTCCCCTGTCTCTTGAGGGCCTTTTCCCTTGTTCTTTATCATCTTCCATTGGGAACTGTTACCAGCATCCTACAACAACTAATGAACCTACCTCACAGTGCAACAGTGACCACAACTGCCAATCTCCACCTTACAGCAGTTCTCCAGAACAAGGTTTCTAATTCTTACTTTGCTTTGGTCTGTTCCTTACTGTATTTGCCAGCTGGTTCCTCTTAGGGTGCTACTTCCTATCAGTTGCTAGTCCTCAACATGTGACCATAATGGAACTTTCCTATTACAGTCAAATGTTATGACAGTCACGTGACCAATCTAATTCTGTGACCATTTCTGTGATAGTCGTTAAGGGAATCCATGGTCATTAAGCAAACACTACGGTGGTTAAGTGAACTAACTGTTCACGGTAGACCCGCTTTTGCCAAAAACTGGTAGTAAGTGCCAATGTACGGCAAAACCGTTGTAAAGTCGTATGATGTTGGGATGCTGCAAATGTCCATAAATCCGACCATGTTGCTGAGCGCCTGAAGCTTGGCCATGTGACTGGAGAGGCCCCAATCATTAGACGCTCCAGTCGGGTTATAAATCCCCTTGGGAGGACAGTTATAACTTCAAATGGTCATAAGTCAAGGGCTACCTGTATTAGAAGCTAATGTACTTTCACTTTTATTGCTCGTGAAATGTGTAATAATTCTAATTTCAGAGTTTTCCCTCTGCCAGAGATGACTTTGAGAGATGAAGGAAAGCTAATTGATAATACTTAGTCTGTAATGTAGCTTGGGTATAGCTGTTAAGATAGGAATACTTTGGTGCCATCTGTTCAGTGAAGCTCTTTAGATGGTGTAGTTTATTTATTTATTATGGGGTAATTCTTGAGATACCTGACTGTTTTGCATGCTTTTTTTATCACTCTGGCTTTCTTTTAACTGTACTTAAGAATTGCTTTAAAGCAAGAGTAGGAAATCTTTCAGGGCTACAAAATGATTGTGGTCAGCCACAAACACCCTTTTCTCAAACAGCAATGCTTTCTTTCCTTGGACTTGAGAGAGTGTCAATATGTGACTTGTTTTGCAGTATGCGGTTGTAATTTGTTGTTGTTTTGTTTTTCCCCATTGTTTAGTTTGGCCTCTCTCTGCTATACTTGGTCTTAAGTCGAGGAGAGGAGTTGCAGAGTACAGATTCTGCTACAGAGCTCACACAAGATAATCAGTGGTGAGTCTTAAAGGGTATATGTTGGATACATTTAGACCAGTATCTCTCAACCTTAGCAGTTTTAAGATGTGTAAATGTCAAGTCCAAAAACTCCCCAGTCATCATTCCCGGCCAATTCTGGGAATTAGTTCACACATTTTAAAGTTGCTGAGGTTGAAAAGTTTAGATTTTAGAAAGTTGCTCATAATATAAAGCCAGCTTATTTAACGGAACATTTTCCATGGCAATTCCACAACCCGCAGTTTATATATCAAACCCTGAATAAAATCCACTGTTTTCGCAACCATTGTTCCTTTGTCCTTGGCAGGACGGAAGTGATGATCATGGCAATTAGGGAGTTTCTTCGGATCCCTCAGGCGGTCTTGGCTAAGCCAGTGTCTACTCCCTCTAATCTTTTATCTCTCTTCTCTCGCTATGTTGATCAACAAAAGCTGAATGTGCTAGAGACAAAACTGCAGTAAGTATGTCCTGTTACCCATATATTAATAGAAGAAAGAATAGTAGTGAAGAAGGAACTGGAGAATGTAGTATTGGTCTTGGTGCAACCTACCTCATAGAATTGTTGTTGTAGGGGGAAATGGGAGGAGATATGTCACCTTGAGTTTCTTAGGGAAAGATGGAGTATTAAACTAGCAAATAAGGTAGTGTGTGCAAGAAAGAGGGACACTTACAATGTTATGGGTGTTTATACAGTCCACTTCTAAAACACCCACAGCATTTCAGTAGCACAAACTTAAAAAAGAAAACAGGTGGGTGGGAAAGAGAAATATGGATGTACCAAATCAAATAATTGCTATATCATTAAATGTTGAAGACATTATACAAGCAGAACATTGAATCAGGTTGAAATATTTTTATTTTTAGCCCTATTTGAAGTGAGACTTAGAAGTGTGTTAATGGAAATTTCTGGCATTCATCATGCTTTATTTATGACTTTCTCATTGTGGTCTTTTTAAGACTAATCTCATGCATTGAAAACATGTAATCTTACTCACATTATTTATAAATAATTCTCTTTGTATGGTTACGTTAAATAAACATGCTGTTTAATTTGTTTAATCAGATTGTCAGTTTTTGCTTGGAAGGTGTATAGTGAAGGACTTAATTGTTGCCTTTCTGGCTAATATTGCTGTAGCCTGTCTCACAGTTCTTACTCCCTTCTACCATTTCAGGTTGATCCAAGGAATACGGTAGAAGGCCTCAAGTGTTGTCATGCTGGTGTCCATCACTGCTGTCACTCCAGCATATTTTAGTGGGCAAAGAGGAAGCAGTGCCTTCTTCAAATCCCTCATGGGATTATGTCTCTGGCCCAGCACAGAAGATTGCTCTCTTGCCCTGAGCTTGGTTGGGGTGGTGCTTTTCCTTCTGCATGCCCTTGTTGCATTGAATTCTACCCAAGCTCCGCCATCTTTTTCCTTAGCACTTTTGCAATGGCTTCTCCTCCCTACACGGACCCCTCTGCCCACTACACTACTGATGGACTACTAGAGAAAAAAGACCCTTCCTATATCACTGCTAAGACCACAGAGCCAAAGGGGTAGTGGTGTCGTTTTATTGTGGAAGTGGGGAGGCCTGGTGTTTCCGTGCCTCTAATATGTTGGAGTGTGTTTTTAGATGATGGGAATTCCTCTTGATTGACCCGCTGAGTCTATTTTCTGCTCTTCCCGTGTGGTAGATGCCGCATTGTAGTGCTGCCCATTCCCTACAAAGTAGTCATCTTTCTGAACCTTGTGATGAAGCAACATCATCTTTGCACACGTGTCTAGTCTTCCCAAGACTCATTTTCTACCGTTGCTTGTCTCTGACTTGCACCTTGCTTCAAGCTGGCCAAGATCTCCCTGTAGACTAACCAAGAAGGTACCAGGAATGAGTTCCTCTAGAGCAGATTAATCTTACTGAATTTTGGTATCATACATTGCTAAATTCTGCCGGGTTGTCTTTTATTTTTTTGGAATGTGGTGAGTTTTTTTTATTTTTACTCTGTTTTTAAAAACAATTTGCACATGTAGGTATCCTCTGAGCAGTGAACTCCTGTTACTAACTGGCTGCTTCTCCACAGTATTCTCTTTTGCCTTTTGAAACCACATTCTACTGGACATTTCACCCCTTCCTTTGAGCCCTTTCCCCCACTGTTACTCCTTCAGTATACATGATCAAGTGGTTCATTATTATCGTGCTTTTAATTTTTGGTTTGTTTATGATTAATGAAAATTTCTAAATTTACATTTTTATAGGGTATTGTAAATAAAAAAAATCTATACTTGTGTGGAGTGTATAGGTGTGGTTTATCTGAATATCTGGTTGATCTCTTGTGTTTGGAGAGACAGAAGATTGACTACATGTCCCTGGTTGCTAGGAAAATATAACACAAGATTAACATGTGCATTAAGGTTTCCCAACATATACCAGAAAATATTACACTGATCTAATGAGAAAAATACACTGAGTAATATGAAATGTCACTGACGCAGTGGACATGAGTTTGAGTAGACTCTGGAGGACAGGGGGGGTCTGGTATGCTGTGGTCCACGGGGTTACAAGGGGTTGAACATGACTTAGCAACTGAACAACAAATATGGAATTACCGTATTTTTTGCACCATAGGACGCCGGACTATAAGACGCATGGCGCCCAGAGGCCTCTCATGTGGAACGCGGGTGTGCAGAGATCGCTCTGCGGGGTGCTCCAAAGTCCGGAGATCGGCCTGCAAGCCGAATTGGAGGCTTCCCGGCACCCCACGGGTGTGTGGAAATCGC
>JANHFO010003508.1:21691-32004 GCA_032468095.1 Pareas carinatus | reverse complement strand
AGATTCCATCTCCGCCCCAGGCACTTCAAAAAGCCACAAACTGAGCCACGGCAACGCGTGGCCGGGTCAGCTAGTTTATACTGTATGAAGAAGTGCTTTTTTTTAATCTGTCTTAAATTACTCATGATTCAACTTCATCGGATGATTTTTAGTATTGTGTGTTTGAGAAATAGTCTTTCTATGCTCTTTCTCCATACCAAGCATAATTGTATCCAATGTTTATTATAGACTCCGCATATTTAAAATCGTACACATTGGCAACTCCATTCTCAGATTTTTTTCCAAATAAACAAATGGTCCACTGTTCTTTTAAAAGAAACTCTTTTTAATCTGGATATTTCACATTTAAGAGTACTAAAATTAAAATACTTTCCTAATGTGCATGATAAAAATCATTTATGTTTCTGAATGTAGAATATTATCTAGTGGGTTGTCCTTTCCATACTTTTTTGTCCCTTTCTGTCAGTGTTAGTTTTCATGTACTTGTGATTGATGACCTTGGACCCATATGAAATATTTTGATTGGAATTTTGGTTAGCAAATGAGTCTAGCTGTGCAGATTTGAGTGTAACTGTTCAAGTATTTTTGAAATGGTTGGGAAATAATTAAATGTCTTTTCGGTCCAATACAGATATTCCTCAACTTACAACGGTTCATTAAGTGACCAAAGTTACAACAGCACTGAAAAAGTGACATAAACATTTTTCACACTTATGACCATTGCAGCATCCCCATGGTCCCATGATCAGAATTCAGATGCTTGATAGCTTTCATATTTATGATGGTTGCAGGGTCCTGGGGCCATGTGATCAGCTTCAGCGGCCGTCTGACAAGCATAGGAGGGAGCCAGATTCACTTAACAACCATATTACTAACTTGACACCTGCAATGATTTACTTAACTACGACAAGAAAATTTGTAAAATGGGGCAAAACTCACTTAACAAATGTTTCACTTAGCAGCCTACATTTTGGGCTCAATTGTGGTCGTAACTTGAGGATTACCTGTAAATTCTAGTGGGCAAAATTAAGTCCTTCTATAGTTACTATTGTCCAACAAGAAGTCATTCTTGGCCACTTGAATGTAACAATAGCAGGCATTCTAGTATAGCTTAACCTGGGGTGGCTCTATTATGAACCAGAGAAAATGACCTCTTTCTGGTAACATTCTTTAGAGGAGGCAGATTAATGCAGATAGGATTTGATGGCAGAATAGCATGGCAAGATTTCATATAATTTTCACCTTAGGAGAGTGAGATTGAAACCAGCACAATGATTTTACCGTATCTTCTTCCCTTCAGGCTTGTCGAGACTTCCTAATGCTGGCCCAGACACACAGCAAGAAATGGCAGAAATCTCTACAGTACGAGCGTGACCAGCGTATCCGGTTGGAGGAGACACTAGAACAGCTGGCTAAGCAACACAATCACCTGGAAAGAGCTTTCCGTGGAGCTACAGTCCTTCCAGCCAATGCACCTGGCAACATGGATTCCTCAAAAGGTAAAAGCCAAACTTGACAAACCTGCCTCGTGTCGTATCTCTTCCGCTCTAGTTCTAGAATTCTAGATAATTAAATTCCTAAAAAGTAACATGGATATGTAACTTTCTACAGATCAGTGTTGCTCGTCAAAGGGTGATATGAGCGATGAAGATGATGATAATGAGTTCTTCGATGCTCCTGAGATCATCACCATGCCTGAAATCATGGGACACAAGTAAGTGACCTCCTGTTCAGTTGAGAGCCTCTAGCCCTTCAGTCTTTGGCATTTTAAATGCCAGATCCAAGGAAATATTTCTGTCATTCTCTTGACCCTTGTTGTGAAATAATGAGCAATCAAAACACTGTGAATAAAATGCAGCACATAAAACAGGTTCCCCATCTTCCTTAAATATGTCTGTAAGAGTGAGGAAAAAGACACTATTGCTGCTTCGTATTGAGTTCTTAAGATGTGGGAGAAAAGAAGGTAAACAGACTGTGTACGTCAGCTTGGGTCAATTTGATGCCCTTTAGAAATACTGGACATCAACTCCCACAATTCTCAGTGTGGCCTTTTGACATGAATTGTTGCAGTTTTTATGTTAGTAACACAGGTGTTATGTGAATGTGGCTTTCCTGTTGACTTTGCCGGTCAGAAAGTTGCAAAAGGTGACCTACCTACCACAGGACGCTGCAACAGTCATAAACATGAGCCAGTTGCCTGCCTGCCTCCCTCTCTGATTTCACTTCTGAATCATTAAATACAGGATGAGTGGCAAATAAATTTCATAATAAATTAAAATTTCAGATGCAGTGAAATTTCTGTCCGTCCTGGGTAAAATAAAAATAAAAGTTGAGTTTAATGTGCTTATAAAACAGATGCTACTCATTTCAGTAACTCTAGACCATTCCATGCAGTCAGTTCAGATAAATGTTAAACAATATGAGTACAGGAATGACCCTTGTTAAAAAAGAAAATCAATATTAAGAAAGGTAAGCCTTATCAATTATAATATCTTTTAGGGAATGGCCCTAGGACTTTTTAGAGAACGCCTCTAAAATTCTTAAGAAAATGAACAGAATTATATTTTCCCAGTCTTTCTCCCAATGGTGATCATTATCTGCAGTGACCAAAACGGTTTCTGCTACTAAATGCAAAGTGAGAATTTCAACTGAAAGCATGTAAAATTGTTCAGATGGCCATTCTTGAATCTTGCTGAATACACTTAGCTGCAGAATTATGGTCCCTTCCCCTTATCATCTTTTCTCTCTCTCTTTTTTTTGCCCAAAGCATATTAGTTTCTCTTGACTTCCCCCTCTACCTGGAGGGGGAAATACCTAAAAATCAAAGAAATTGCTATTTGTCTCCCACCAATTTTTCTGGTTACAAATCTAAGTGGAAGGGCATATAAAACAGCTGATAAGCACTAACCTTACATAAGTTATTGTGATAAAACACTTGAGAGACTCAATTCCAGACATTCTGGAGCAATCTGTTTTTTCTTCAGGTTTTCTTATATGATTCTGTCACAAAAATCACCATGGTTTCCTTGTAAGAAGACCATTGTTGGGGAAGAGAGAGGGGATGATTCATTGTATAAACGCAGAGACTTTAATGCCATCGACTATGGAGTCTGATTGAGTTGGGGGTGGGGGCTATACAGGTTGTCCTTGCATAGCAACGATACTTGGAGCCAGCAATTCCATTGCTAAGTGATGTGGTCGTAAAGCGTGATGACGTGACTACACCAACATATGACAGCAGCTGAGGCAGTTCTGGCTACCTCTATTAAGGTAATCCCATGCAGTCGTTAAATTGGGATGTCATGTGATCATATTTTACTATCTTCTGCTGGCTTCCTCACAGACTTCGCTTGCTGGAAGCCAGCAGTGAAGGTCACAAATGGCAATCACATGACTGTGGGATGCCACAATTGTTGTAATTGTGAGCTAGTTGATGAGCCCACATTGTAATCAAATGACTGCAGGAAGTGATGGCCGCAACAAGGTGGTTCCGTCATTCAGGGCTTTCATGACTTAAAAAAGTTTCTTAACAAGTGGTCATCAAGTGAGGAATATCTGTATAGCATTGCAGTGACCCTACACTTCTCTGGTGACTATTATTAAAAGATGGTGCTGAGGCTCTGTGATGCCCCATAGAATTCTGCTTTACTTGTCATGTAGATCACTATCCGATAATCCCAACATGGGAATATGCATATTGGATATGGGGAACCAATCACTAATGATAGCAAGATAGTAAAGTGAAACTGATTTCATAAGCAGCATTAGTGGGTAGTTTCTCCAACTAGGCAAGGCGTGATCAGTAGTGTTTACAGACTTGCCTCATCACGACTCAGTTGTTCAGGCCTCTTAACCAAACTACAGCCTTCCTTGGATTAGACAACTAGTGTTTATTGTAATATGTCAGTAGAGGCCTTTCTTTGAGACTTCCTTAATTCAGAAGCTCAGGATGTAGCTCTTGCAAGAGAGAGTCAGCTCACATGGGGCCACTCAGTTGCAGAATATTCTTTTTCCCAAGAAGCTTACTATGTTTTTTGCTTTAGCTAAAGACATTTAAATCCTCTCATTGTCTTAAGTTATGTAATGTTTCAATTCTGTTTGCAGTAAGCATTAAATGTTTGGATGCTAATTTTAATGTTTTAAGTGACTTTGGTTGATTCATTTTGTATTGGCTGATACACATTTTTGAATGATGTGGCACCTTTTGGGCACCAGGGAAAAGTTTTTCCACGGCCCAGAGGGGGCGTGATTTTGCACACTGCCTGCATCTTGTGAATGGGGCTTGGCTTGCTTGCACGGCCCAGTTGCTGACATGCTGCAGCCCGGTGCTGGTAAAATGGACCAGGGGTTGGGGACCCCTGTTTTAGATTATAAATAACTGGGGGAAGTAAAACTGGAAGATTTAACAAATTCATAAATGGCAATACTATTTCAAAACAGTTACCTGGAATTGTATAGTGCTTATATATTTGTTTCTGGTTTTAAAACATTCTCAGCCCTAGAATCATAAATACTTCATATTTGACAGTGTTCTTAATGATTTCCAACTGGCAGAACAAGTAGCAAAATGTAGCTCTGCCAGGGTTTTGTTGCATTGCTTTTTGAACAGTTCTTTGGCCAGGAGAACATCTCAGCTGGAGCATCCTAATTCCTTCTTCCTTATGGTGTGTCTTTCTAAATTCCTTTAGACGAACAGGCAGCAACATCAGCGGGGCCAGCAGTGACATCAGTCTTGACGAGCAGGTACTTGGCTTTGTTTGTTTGAGAGGAGGGAGAGGGACATGATCCTTTTTATTAGATACTATTGGGTGATCAAGATTTAACTGTAGTTGAAGGTGTAGATCAGTGGTGGTGAACCTATGGCACACGTGCCAGAGGCGGCACTCAGAGCCCTCTGTGTGGGCACACATGCCGTTGCCCCAGAACAGAGTTCTTTACTAGAAAGCCAGAGGGACGCGGGACTCTTCTTCCCCTCTTCATACGAGCCTGAGGACATTTCTGACATCACCCGCCCCTCTGCCCAGCAGCCCAATGGGAGCGCTTCCTCCCTCCCCTGTCTGAGGTAAGGAGGGTGACTCAAATGCAATACAGAGTCTGTGGCGAAGGTGAGAGAGGAGAGGAGCTAGGTTGGAGGGGATCATAGCTCTCAGCGGGCCGCAGAAGCTGGGGTAGGCCGCCAGAAGGCCCACAACGTGCTCGTGTAGACCATAGGTGGGACAGGGGTGTATGGGGGGTCTCCGATGGTCACGCAGGGGCGTGTGTCACCGTGTTGGCACTTTCCGATAAATAAGTGGCTTTTGGGTTGCAGTTTGGGCACTAGGTCTCTAAAATGTTCTCCATCCCTGGCCTAGAGTCACTGGTCCATCAGGCCTTTAAACATTCAAACAATAAAATGTAAAAGATGCGGCTTGAAGCTTTCCAAAGTACTGCCGTGTTCCACCGTAAGAGTCAACCCCAAGGAATGCTGGATTTCCAAAAAGCTCAGGTACAGGTAGTTCTCATGACCACAATTGAGACTGAAATTTTCATTGCTAAGCAAGGCAGTTGTTAAATACATGGGGCCTGATTGTTATTTCTTTTGCAATGGTTGTTAAGCAAATCACTCCAGTCATTAAGTAAATCAGGTAGTTCTTAAAATGAATCTGGCTTCCCATATTGACTTTACTTGTCAGAAGCCAGTTGGGAAGGTTGCAAATGGAGAATCACATGACTTCCAGGACAGTCCTAAGTACATGCCAGTTGCTAAGTGTCAGGATGTTGATCACATGACCACGGGGCTGCTGGAACAGTCGTAAGTGTAAAAACTGGTCATAGGTCACTTTTTTCAGCGCTGTTGTAAATGTCCATGGCGACTCTCAGTCATCCAGGTCATGACTGTCCCAAAGGTGCTTTTTCAAAAGGCAACTGGGCTTTCTTGGGTTTTTACTTGAAGACGTTACGCTTCTCATCTGAACTGAAGAGGCTTCTTGGATGAGAAGCGAAACGTCTTCAAATTCAGTTCTTCAAGTTCAGGTCTTCAATTCTGAACTGAAGAAGCTTCGTAGATGAGAAGTGAAACGTTTTCCTGGAAAAACAAAAGAAGTCCAGTTGCCTTTTGAGAGAAGCACCTTTGCTGTTGTAACTTCAAATGATCACTAAACAAATGGCTGTAAGTTAAGGGTTTATTGCACACAGACACAGCTACTCAATTGCTGTCTCTTATTTTGGGGAACATTCATTGTGATTGTTTATCTGGTATTATTACAAGATCCTTGCTTCCCATTTTAAATATTTTTATAATAGAGGTAGTCTTCAAGTTATCATTGGTCACTTAGTGACCATTCAACGTTATGATGGATTTTCCTGGGTTACTTATAACCCATATTCAAAATGATGACAGTTATCCCACCCCTCATGGTCATAGGCTGTCATATGAACACTTCAGGCAATTAGCAACTGGGCCGCATTGACAGTCATTGTAAGTGTCATGTGATATTGTGACTGCGTTTTAGGAAAATTTTGTCAAAAACACACATTTATTTCCAGTTTTCAGCAAATCTAGCCCAAATAGGTTCACTTAATGACCACAGCATTCACTTTGTGACCATAGCATTTTCTTAATGACCGATAGCACTTAAACTTAGATACTGCTTCATAGCACTTCTCTAAGAGGTTTGCACAGTCAGCCTATTGCCCCCAACAATCTGCATTCTTGCTTTACCGACCTCGGAAGGATGGAAGGCTGAGTCAACCTTGAGCCGGTGAAAATCGAACTGCTGGCAGTCAGCAGAATTAGCCTGCAGTACTGCATTCTAACCACTGGGCGACCACAGATGCAAAAATAGGTTTTAAAAATGGGTTGGTCACATGGGCGTCCCAATTTGCAGCAAAGTTATGATCTTAATGGACAGGCTCCATTAAAGTTGCAACTGGAGGACTACCTGTTAAAAAAAAAAATCCAGGCATTTAAGGAGGTGCCAAAGTATAAGACAGTAAGGGAGACATTCAGGGAAGAAAAACAGAATTTCAGGGAGTCAGTTGACTTAGCCTCTATCAGCTTAAAGAATACCGGCACATTTAAAAATGGCAAACTAAAATGCATTTTTTTAAAAACACAGACTTCTGCTCATTTTATAGTGGTTACCAGCAGTAATGGATGAGGGGGACAAAATGTAAATCTTAGTTAATTGATAGATGCCTGTCTGATTTCAGCAGATTTCTGGTTTTATAATTGTTCAGCAATTGCAATCACTAAAAATAAGGTACATTTATCTGCCTGATGCTTGGATAAATTATATGTCTAGAGCTTGAGATTTTTTTTAATTACTTACTTAAAATGTTTATTTAACATCTCTCCAATGGCATGCCTCTCCAGGGAGAAGTATAAAATCCATTAAAATATATCTTCTATGCAATATAAATTCAATAACATACACAAAACAGTTCTGTAAGAGAGATTTATACAGCAGATGTGAACAACCAGTAAGTATGAATTTCATTGTCTTGCTGTAAGTTGAGAATCTGCAAATAGATAAGTAAACAGGCACCCTGTTTGGAAATCGTATGGATCAGATCTCTGAATTTCAGCATCCCTACCTGGAAAAGTAAATTGACTCTCATTTCTATGCGCTTAAAAATCTCAGAGAAACATGACTAGCTAACATGGCATTACTGAAATAGATGCAGTGGAACATATTCAGCTGCGGGTTTAGTCATTCTACTGCTGAATGAATGCATCGCTTCACATTCCTCAAACTGCAACAAGCCCAAATTATGGCATTTGGTGGCCTCTTGTTTATTTTCCCAAGAGAGATGGAAATCTACTGTCAAAATTTTTCTCAAGCTACCATTGCTAGGGGTGACATGTTAGCAATCTTCCAATATCTCAGGGATTGCCCCAAAGAAGAGGGAGTCAAGCTATTCTCCAAAGCACCTGAAGACAAGACAAGAAGCAATGGGTGGAAACTCATCAAGGAAAGAAGCAACCAAGAACTAAGGAGAAAATTCCTGACTGTCTTAGAACAATTAATCAGTGGAACAACTTGCCTCCAGAAGTTGTAGGTGCTCCAACACTGGAGGTTTTTAAGAAGAGATTGGACAACCATCTGTCTGAAATGGGGTAGGGTCTCCTGCCTGAGCAGAGGGTTGAACTAGAAGACCTCCAAGGTCCCTTCCAACTCTGTTATTCTATCGTCCTGCTAAATAAAACTATGATTTAGTGGTTGGTTCACACAACATTCCAAACTAGGTTAGAGAAGTCGTGGGTAGTTCGCGGTTCAGAGTTTCTAGAAACTCATCTTTGTATACAGGTAGTCCTCGACTTATGACCACAATTGGACAAGAATTTCTGTTGCTAAGCAGGGCAGTTGTTAAGTGACTCACACTTGCTTTCACAACCTTTTGGGCATGGCTGTTAAATAAGTCACTATAGAAGTCAGTCATATGGTCATTAAGCGAATCCGGCATCCCCACCCACTGATTTTGCTTGGCGGAAGTTGACTGGGAAGGCTGCAAAATGTGATCACAGGTCCCTGAGATGCTGCAACTGTCGTAAATGCCTGTTTAGGAGCCGTTGTGACGCAGGGCATAGAATGCGGCATTGCAAGCTAATTCTTCTGACTGCCAGGAGTTTGATCCTGACTGGTTGATTGCATTTGCATTTGTATTTATTGCATTTGTATGCCTCCCCTCTCCTAGGACTCAGGGCGGCTCACAGCAATCAGTACAATCCATTCAGTATAAAACATATTAAAAACATTTAAAAGACTTTAAAATACATTCACACACCATTTATGGCCGGATCTCACCCGATCATCAGGCGAGATCAACGACCCCAAGCCTGTGGAAGACAAAAAGAGAGCCAGGATGGTGCAGTGGTTAAAAGCAGCCCTGCAGGCTATTTCTGCTGACTGCCATCTGCCATTAGCCGTCAAAAGTTCAGCAGTTCGATTCTCACCGGCTCAAGGTTGGCTCGGCCTTCCGTCCTTCCGAGGTGGGTAAAATGAAGACCCAGATTGTTGGGGACAGTTATGCTGACTGTGTAAACCGCTTAAGAGAGTGCTGTAAAGCACTGTTAAGTGGTATATAAGTCTAAATAATAAATAAATAACTGCAGTTGTTAAGTTAGTAACACCGTCGTTAAGTGAATCTGGCTCCCCCATCGACTTTGCTTCTCAGAAAGTCGCAAAAGGGGATCACGTGACCCTGGGACACAGCAAATAGTCGGTCACTTCTTTCAGTGCCCTTGCAGCTTCGAACGTTCACCAAACGATAAGGCTGCAAATCAAGGACTATCTGTACCTATGTATGATAATAACTTCTGAAATTGTTGAGCAAGCTATCCCTGATGTATTCTCCTGAGCTTGTGATCTTTTTTTGCTTTCAGGTCTTCCTGTCCCCACCCCAAAAAAATCTCCCTTCACCGCTCATAATTCATGGTTGCTCTAGGGGAAGGGGAGGGCTTGTAAGAGAAAGTCATAGATGCATGCTATTTTAGCAAATATTGCATCTGTTCTTCTGCCCAAGCGACGGGGGGCACCTCCTGAATTTTGCAAGGTGGCCTGGAGCTTCAATCATATATTAAAACCCTCAGCTTTCCTTCACGTTAGGCTGAGTGTACATTTTCGTAGAAATATTATATGGCTCAGACAATTCTAGAAATTTTTTTAAAAAAAACAACAACATCCAAGTCTTGCCAGGAGCTTACTTTTACATTCTCTAACTCAAAAGCATCTTTGAAAGCGCAATGACTCAGATAAAATTTGCACTTGAAAGCCGAGCTATGTGCATCATTTCAAAAGCCCTTTTTAGAAAGGCTACCTCGGTGCTATGTTCACTGCTTCACTGCTGGCAGATAGAAATAGGGTTCATTCATCGTCCTGGTGTGATTTCTTTCTCCCATCCAAGATCCATTCTTTTTCTCCGCGTTCATTTTCCAAGCATTGTTTTTGTGAAATGCCAAGCTGTGTGTCCGGCTCCCTTCCTTGCCGTCTTGTCTCCTTGAATTTATATATTCGTATTCTTATGATGATTTTTAAATGATGATTTTTAATTTATTTATCTATTTCTTTTCATCCATTTATATACCGTCCTTCTCCCGAAGGACTCCGGGCGGTGAACAGCCAGATAAAATACATCAGTACAAAACATTAAAAAAAACAAATTAAAAATATTAAACAATGGCCGATTATTAAGAATTTTAAAATTAAAACTTTTCTAAAAACAACCCCCCAAAATAGTCTAATTAAAATCAAATTCGATAAGAGGGGAAACTAGGACAACCCAGCCTGAACAAATAGGTGGGTTTTAAGGGCACGGCGAAACACCTGGAGGTC
>JANHFO010003507.1:129786-141728 GCA_032468095.1 Pareas carinatus | reverse complement strand
TCTATCTATCTATCTATCTATCTATCTATTGTCTATGTCATCTCTGTCTGTTTGTTTGCCTGTTTGTTTTGTGTCTCTCTCTCACTTCTATCTGTCTCAGTCTCTCTGTCTGTTTGTCTCTCTCACACACACACACACAGAGGTTGAAAAAATGAAATGTCTTTTTTTTATTTTAAGCATATCTTCGAGACATATTTGTACAGACTTGCATTGAGTTTTTTTCTAAAAAATACTTCAGTTCAGTTGAAAATATTTTTGAAGTAGAAGGAATGTGCTAGTTTATTAAACTGATTAAGAGTAGCAACCCTTTCAGCAAAGGATCTGCTAGTTCCCAATAGTCATTTGCATACATATCCGCTGGTAGGGTGTTTTTGCTTTGTTTTTAAAGTAAGTAAAGGGCATTCTTTCAATCTTGTTTTGCAGTCAACATGTTGCTTGCATATGAGTAGGCAGTCACTCATTCCAGGAACTCTCTGTAGATTATGTGAAAAATTCCATAGGGACTGCTGTTGGGATTTGCATTTTCTCTCCATACCTAGCTCACTTATTTCTGTTGCTGCTGTCACCTGGTTCTTTAAGTCAACTGCTGTGTTTTATGTGGGCTTGGGCGTGTAATTAGACCAGCATTTCTTTTCTATTACTCATGGGCAGGATTGTCCACCAGTGGTGCTATCAAGGAGTAGCGTATGGTACAGCATTGCTACAGGGCATATGTTTGCCTACGTCACCTAGGAGGAAAAACGAACTTATGGAATTGCAAACTTTAAAGAAGACAAATGGTTTCACCATTCTTCTGTAGATAAAGACCTGGTTCACCCATTCCATAAACTATGAGTCTAACCGATGTGCTTGTAAACTATTATTTATGGTGTAGAATATCAGCTTTACTCCTAATTGTTTTGAACTTTAAAATGCCACACACAATATTTCTTAGAAAGCATTGTGAAGTACTACTAGCAGTAATAAGAGTTGTTGTGTGTGTGTGTGCGCCCACTTATGTAAATTTTTTTCATTTCATTTTTTAAAATATTTGTGTGCAATATAATGTATCTTTCCATCTTCCGGTTTCTGCTTTTTATATTTCTTTAGATATCTCTCCTATCATCCATCTCCCTCTCCCTCTCTCTCTCTTCCTTTCCCTCTCTCTCTCCCCTTCTCCCTTCCTCCCTCTCATCACACCTATACATCTATATTAGTTGAATAAAAAGAACATATTTATATGTTTTAAAAGAATATATTTTATATATTATATATATATATATTAAGATAGCACATAACCTGCTATAGAATAAATGAAATGGCTAACAAAACAAAACCTACCCCTGACTGCCTAATAAAAAATGACCCCAGAAAGTAAAACAAAATTAAATTTCATCAATTTTCTTCTTCTAACTAAATTCTTAAGCTATGGATTAATCCATCCAATTTTGGGTGATTCAGTAATCTATGGCTGAACCTTCCATGACCTTGTGTGGGAAAGCAATCCAACCATAAAGCAGAAAAGTGTGCCATGACAAGATGAATATATGATTATGAATGCATCTTATGCTTATATGTGCATGACAAGATGAATGCACTTTATGATTATGAATGTATCTTATGCTTATATGTACATGACAAGATGAATGCACTTTACGATTATGTATGTATCTTATACTTATATGTACAGGACAAGATGAATGTACTTAATGATTATGAATGCATCTTATGCCTATGTACTTTATCATTCTGAATGTATCTTATGATTGTAATCACAATTTGTTTATTGTATGTATGTAGATATAGAACTTCTACACTGGAGACAAATTTCTTGGGTGTCCAAACCCACTTGGCCAATAAATCCTGATTATGATTATGATCTTCATCAGCATAAGATGCCAATGACTTGCCAGTCTTCACATCCTATCCTATCTGAATCCAGTCCAGCAGTCTTTGCTCCGGTCTGCTTTCCAGAATGTAATGGACCTGTAGTTCTCCAGATGTATTGGTCATGCAGCTTGGAAATTATGAGAGGCATCATCCAAAACATCTCAAGGGCAAGAAATTGTAGAAGGTTGGATTCGTCTGCTCTAATGACATAAAAGTCACTAACACAACTCACAGGATTGTTCTCCTGAATGAAAAAAGTTCCTTGAAATCCCAGGAACTTATTTTTCTTGCCAATTATTGGAGTGCATTTTTCATGAGGCAGTAAACTCAACATTTCTAATCTGATCAAATGTCAAGTACAGTATTATATAAGGTTTATTTCTGGGTAGGCAAGAGAGCAGATATATTATACACCTATATTCAGAAGGCAAATATCAGTGCAGAAGGGAAATGTTACCTTCCTATTCCTTTAAATTATTACTGGGAAAATGTCCACAGCGTTTTCATAGTTCATTTGTTCAACTAGAGAAACATGCAAGTTGATGGCCACAAAGTGACTTTCGAATATAGTCATTTACCCTTTAAGAAAAATAGGTTCCTGTAACACGAGAACACAAGTTCCTTCACTCCTTTGAATGTTTCTTCCAGCTACAGAAGAAAAAGATCTTCCAATCCATCGGCTTGAAAGCGAAAACATTAACTACCCATAAGTGTTCTTTGCTTCTCAAGGTTAGGCACTATTGATTAGAGTAACTGTAGTATTTCCTACAAGCTGTCGGCTCTTTTAGTATATTTTTTGTGGCCACCATGCTGCAAAATTCAAATGGGAAAAAAAACCCTGGAATGAGCAGGAAGAATGTATGGTTACCAACAAGGAAAAAGCGAAATTATTACATCTATGCACATATACAAATGATCGTGATGATGCTTACACATTCAAATTGACTATGAATGTATCTTGATTGTATTCCTGTTGTGTATGTAGGTAGGCATTGAACAGGATCTCTGAAGACAAATTTCTTGTGTGACCTGTCACACGTGGCAAAAATAGATTCTGAGTCTGATTTAAGCAAGGTCAGTGATTTGATCCACCGTTGCTTCCATTTGAAATCTTGATTTCGGCAAGGAGGAAAAAAAAAACCAGGTAAACATGAATCACCAGAAGAAACTCAATTGGTTTTTTGGCTCTAATTTTATTAATAAGCAGCTTAATTAACAAGACAACATGCTGTACATAACCTGAAAGAGTACTACAGGGGTTTTAACTGGATTTCCAGTGCTATTGGATTTAAGAGCATATGATGTGGTCTAGAGTGTTGATTAGGGTAGGTTTAAATACAAATACACAGACTTAATCACTTTCAAATCCTTTAGTATGCCACAAAGTGAGAAAAAATATATTTCTCCCTGAAGTACAAACTCAAATACAGATATTTACAAAAGGTTTACAGTTATCTTTCTGTCTTAGGGTTAACATGAGAGATGCGTCGTGATATTGTTTGCTATTTGCCAAAGAGAGAACGGTGTCTTTGACCTGTTAAATGATCACAAAACCCAAGTCGTCATTTTAAAACAAGGAGACCAGATCATAATCCGATGAGCACCAATTCCAAAGTAGCTTTTTTATATTTTTTTAAAGGAACTTCAATTGCATAGGGATACGTTTGCTATAAAACACACGGTAGTTTCAGTACTCAGACATTTCCTTACCCTCTGAATCCTTAAAGGTTGGTGAGATGGTGAAGGAGTCCTTTTATCAATTCATCACATATTTTTGTTAAGGTATACAGTGCGTAGTGGAATGCCGTGCTAAAATATTACATTTTCCACCCCTCAATTTTAATAATTTCTCAACATTACACAAGTTCCAAAATACATTACATTGATTTTGGATTCAAGGAAGTCAATAATTAAAAAAATAATTGCTGGGAGGTGAAGTAGCACAACCTGATCAAAGATGTTATCAAAATTCTGGCAAGATTTTGTGTTTTGTGCTTTTTTAAAATTATTTCCAGAAAACCAAGTTAAATCTTATTATCAAGCAACCAAATCTATTGGCGTCTGTTTGGATTCCTATTGCTTTTCTCTTGGCAGAGATATTTCACAGTTCAAAAGGAAGCTACTTCAGAAAAGAAGGAATATTTCTGTAGCCCATTTTGGGTCCAAAACAAAGAAAATGGGCCTGAAAAATCATAGGTGAGAATAACCATTCTTCGATATAACACTATTTGTCAATTAGCACATGCTTGTTCATGGTGTGTGGAGAAAATCACAAAATTCACCCTTAAATAATTGTAGTTTGACAGTATTTTGCAGAAATAGACTTCATAGATTTTCCTAACAAATAAGTAGAATAAATCAAGTGAGGCTCATGGACATATGAACTAAAAGAAATTGTGGCTTTCTGTCTTAATTGGACTTTTTTTTCCCCACTTACATATGCTTCAAAAAAAATGTTAATATGACCCTTTGTTCATGAGATGGAATCTCTTTCTCTCTGTTTCTCTCCCTCTCATTCTATCTTCCTGCTTCCAATTAGAGTAAAATAAGTGAATAAGTGAAATGATAAAAGGTGGCACCAAATTGTTTTCTGCTGATATTCTCTCTCTCTCTCTCTCTCTCTCTCTCTCTCACACACACACACACACACACACACACACACACACACACACACACACACAGAAACACAACTTTCTTTGGTGGACAATTCATACATAGTGTTCATCCTAAATGCAAGTATGTGTATCACTCACTCTCTTGCATGGGAATGTATATAGTTGCATGGTGAGGTTTAGTTTGTTGTACCAAATATATATTTCCTCTCCTGTCCAGCAACTAACCAAATAGCATGAGTAAATAATAAAAATTTACTCTACTCTGCTTCCAGATTTGTACAGAAATGTCCAAGGCGAACGGAGAAGCAATACAAAGTATTCAAAGTCCAAACACTGAGCGGTCCAATTACCAATGGATACATAGTACAATGAAAAAACAACAATAAAGGCAGGGGAATGAGTACTATTTGAATACGGAGAGTAGTTTGGTTGCCCAGTTACATGAAGGTTTCTATGTATATTAATATGCATTGCTCCTAATGTACAGGTATTAATAGGCAATATATCGTAATATAAGGGGATTTACAGATTATTTTCAATAATACATTTCTTAAATGTGTGATGAACACCAACAGGGAGCAACGTCTGAATGCACAAGTTGATTTCAACTTAAGTAGCTTCACATTTAATTACCAGCTATGTATCTCCATGTTCTTACTAAGTAACATACTACATGCTTTAGAAAGTCTTAGGACCATACTGTCATATCACCACTTTGAAAAATTCTTACTATCAGTAATGGAAAAGGTCTCCAGGTGAGATCTGTTTCCAGCCATTGGAGAGAAAACAATGAAGTTGATGGACTAACAACAATTTCCTACCTTCTCGAGCTAAAAAGGGTCTATTTGTTGTTACAACATACATTTGTACACACTGCGGTCTATTTAGCAAAGATACGTCTATTCAAATGACATGGATTTTTCTTCTGCTTTTTGGTTTGCTTAAAATTGAACGGGGAGGTTTCTGAGCTTTACTTTTGGCTTTATGGGATCAAATCACATCTTCTTAGTTCAGAGTCTTCTGCCACCCAAGTTCTTAAGCGTGATTGGCAGATCAGTCCAAAACCTATAATTTCTAGAGCGAGGAATATATGTATACCCTAATAATATGTACGTGGTGAAATGGATTCGAACTTGGTGAAGTTCATTGGGTGATCATGGGTATTCAATATCTTTTGTACAGAATCGTGAAGACAATGGTGAGACAATCATGATATGTATTTTCAGAGAATTGAATGCTCAGTTTAAGGGACCATAAGGAGCTCAAGCAATTCAACTTCTTAGTAACGGTAGTTCTCAACTTACAACAGTTTGTTTGGTGATCATTCAAAGCTATAATGCCACTGAAAAAAGTGACTTAGGACTATTTTTCACATTTACAACTCTTCCAGCATCACCGCGGTCACATGATCAAAATTCATGTGGCCACTGACTCCTATTTATGACGGTTGCAGTGTGTCCCGGGGTCACATGATCCCCCTTGGCGGCCTTCTGACATGCAAAGTCAATGGGGAAGCCGGATCTACTTCACAAATGCGTTACAGTGATACCCTTAAGAACGATGGCAAGAAAGGACATAAAATGAGGTAAAACTCACTTAAGAACTCTCTCACTCACCAAGATAATCTTTTGGGCTCAATTGTGGTCATAGGCTGAGGGTTACCTTAACATATATATTTTTGTTCCTGAAGGGTTTTGGATATAGGTTGACTTCTTCTTTAAAGCTGTAAAAATACGTAACATCTACTGATGTTTTTATAGCCATCTGCCACATCGTTCAACATAAGTTTCTCGGCAACAATGCCCAGCCGTAGCAGGCACCACAATGAGTTTCAAACATGCTAACTCCAAAGTTTTGCTGCATTGATTTTACATGGCAGCAGTCTGAATTCACCGCTGGGAAATAGAACCACTTCATTCTGACGGATGGCTAAAAATGACTCCAATGCTTCAGCTGTGCAAATGAACAGGAGAAAGCTATACTTTTCTACCAATGATTTAAAAGCCTCGCTATCTTCAGGCCTGAAGTTGGAAGACGGAGCCTCTACGCTCATGGGAAGTCAAATATGCCTGAGTAACAAACTTTGTGGGCATTGTTGGATAGTATTTTTTGGGTGGACTGCTCAGACTCCCACTTATGATTAGACATATGCAAGTGCTTTTTGTGGTAGTATATTTCTGTAGGAGGACAACTTTCCCCCCCTTTTGATGGGAGGAGGATTTTCTACAGACTGTTGATTGCCTCTGTCTGAACAAGAGTCCATGTCTGATAGATTGCACAGACTGTGAAAAAGAAATCATTAAGGCGAAACCGTAGGATGAATGGTTACGGGAACTGGGAAGGTCTAGTCCAGTGATGACAAACCTTTGGCACGCGTGCCGCAGCGGACATGCAGAGTCCTCTGTGCTGGCATGTGAACCAAGTCACCCCAGCATAGCCCCAGAGCTGAAGATGCTCAGAAAGGAATAGCGGTGCCAGGCAATGACATCACGGGGCCATGTGCATGCTTGCATAGAGAGTAGGGGCACCAGGCGATGATGTCTTGGGCTGTGACTTAGTAGTTGCGACTTTTCCAGGCACTCAGTGTCTAAAAGGTTAGCCATCACTGGTCTAGTCTAATGAAGAGAAGGACTAGGGCTGACACGATAGCAGTCTTTCAATATTTGAGGGGCTGTCATAGAAAAGAAGGGGGGCATTGACCTATTCTCCAAAGCACCTGAGGACAAGAAGTAGCGGATTGAAACATCAAAGGGAGGCCCAGCGTAGAACTAAAGAGAAATTTCATCAAATCATCAAATCAATGGAAAGACTTGCCTTTAGAAGTTGTGAGTGAAGAGATTCGACAGAAATTTGTTTGGAATGGTATAGTCACCGAATGCCCAGACGAGTCGCAGCTAATGAGCTGCTGCTCGTGATGTCATCTCCCAGCGCCTCTACTCTATTTCTAAGCATGCTCGCCTGTGGGACGATGTTGGGGTGACGTGGCCCGTGTGCCAACAGAGAGGGCTATGCGTGCCCACTGTGGCACACGTGTGCCATAGGTTTCGCCAGCACTGGTACAGGGTCTCCGGCTTGAGCAGGGGGTTAGACTAAAAGACCCCCAAGGCCCCCTTGGAATTCTGCTATTCTGTATTCAGAGTTTTACACTCACTTCTCAGGGCTGCTTGGATATATGTTTGATTTCCGATTCTTATAGCATAATGATGAAGAATGTCAGTTCGTCAGCCGATGTAGACTTCATTGAATAGCATTTGCTTGCAATCCATTGACTGCTTTATTATTCCATACTAGTAGAGCTTTAAAAAGGCTGATTTGATTCTCTCCCAGTTTTTCATTTATTTATTTTTCCAATTACAAATTCACCTAAGGTTGGACTTGTCCTTTTATCTTCTCTGTGTGGAGGGATTCATCTCTTTACAAGGTAAGTTTTAAAAAGGCAAAAGAAAGAATATTTCATCTTTCACTGTGAGCATGGATCCATATGTACAGGAGAACACAGAGAGACACAAGCACAGTTAGACTTATGGTAGATAACGTACTTAAAACAAAACAAAACAAAATAAAAGCCTTGGTGGGCAGATCAATCATTTTCTAACCCTTAAGAATCAGTGACGATTTGTCCACATTGATTAGTTCCAGATCAATTTGTCAAACTCTTAACTGTGCATGAATTAAGCAGTGAGCAATTGTGTCAGAAGCTACAAGCTTAATGTGTACTTCGCAATTAAACACATCTGAATTTCAATACTCCAATATCTCGTCTAAAAAAAAATTCAGGGAATTAGGAATAGCTACACAATTAGATAGCTGGTGGTTGTATGAATTAAATGCTATCGGAAGGTAAAAAGCAAATCTTCTTGTATGTTTTTTCTCTTTTTACACATTAAGCAAAATGTGTTCTGGATTAATAGTGGGAACAACAATATATAAAGCTACTTATACCTGCTGGGTACATAATGAAGTTTCATTGGGATCTTTGTCAATGGGAAATTCTATAAATTTACAAGCGGTTTTATATCACAGTAATTGTACATACAGAGAATTGTTTTTGTTCATAAATTACAGTTTTTAAGTAACATTTAAAAATGAAACAATGTGGTTTTCCCTTCAAATGTGTTGTTTATTCTAAGCACCGTCTATTGCTTCCTTTCCCCATCACACTGATTGTCTTTATATGCTTAAAAATTGGAGTTGGGAAAAAGTACTTGATTGTGTCAAAGCAACAGGTCATTTGGTTGTAAGAAATACCAGATTGTGTGAATCGAGAGCTAAGGAGAAAATGAAAGAAGAAGGCTAGAAGAGTTTAATGTATCAGCTAATCCATCTTTATTTGAGTATAGAATTTGGCAAGTATTCACTACAAGGGATATGGAATGGAATACATGGGAAATTGTTCAAGATGTACCTAATTTATCCTGGAATGTCACCTTGAGTGGATACAGAATAATTTAACATGAGGAACTTCATAGTTACCTCAATAAAGGAGAATATTTGTAGTTTAGGAATGAAATGAAGGATCTTTGGTGTTCTCTGAGCTTGGCTGCTTTCTTGCAGACGTTTTATTACCAAACTAGGTAACATCTTCAGGGCTAATAAGGAGTGGGTTTGCTTTCAGTTTATACTCTAGTGCAGCGATGGTGAACCATTTAGAGACCGAGTGCTCAGACGAGTTATGACTAATGAGTCGCGGTTCGTGATGTCATCACCTGGCGTCGCTACTCCTTTCTGAGCATGCACATGGCCCCTATGTGTGCTTCTATCTGATGCTACTCATCCCTGGGGTGACCTGGCTTGCATGCCCACAGAAAGGGCTCTGTGGGCCCACTGTGACACGTGTGCCGTAGGTTTGCCACCGCTGTTCTAGTGGCTTTACTTAAACTAACATCATCTGTGCTAGTAAGGGGTGGATTTGCTCTCATTTTATATTCTAGAGCCATTAGACTATAAACTGAGAGCGAACTCACTCTTAACTAACCTTGGTGGTGCTACCTAGTTTGAAAAAGGAAACGCCTGCAAGAAAACAAGCCAGCTCAGAGAGCACCAAGGACACCTCATAATTACATCAATTGAATGTGTATTTCTCAGTTCTTAAATAGATGTTGACGATTTGATTCTGTATCTATCTTCAGCAAGGTAAAAGAGTTTCTTTATCTAAATAGTTTAGTGAGTAATGTATGAATTTATAAAGTCGAACCTACAGGAATGGGCAATTTATCTTAACATCACCCACGTTACTTCATTGAGAACTGTATTTTACCACCCGCATGCAATAAACTATTTTGTTTGTGTGATAAGGAATCCCTGCTCTAGTGGCTGACAAGAGTTATTCATTGCAAGTCAATTTTATGAGGGGCATTAATCCTATCTGGGCATTCTTCACAAGATTTATTTATTTATTTGATTTCTACAGCCACCCATCTCAACAAGTGACTCTGGTGAAAAAAGGAATGGAATACATGTGTCTCCACGGTCACCAATGTCTTCTACAAGAAATTGCGAATTCTTTTTTTCTTTTGGGGGAAAATCCCAATATATGTTTTTTAAAAAAAATAAATTTATAAAATCAGGCTCCTGGATCTCAGAGGAAGTCACCACAAAGGTAGACATTTCCTTGGGCCCAACTTGAAAACACAGAAATGTATCAAGTTTCTGCTTCTCTTTGCTAAGTGTGGATCTAAACAAACCCTGCACAATGATGACACATGTTGGAACCAAGATTTTTATAGAGTATTTCTTCAAAATGAAGGGTACAAAGTGATAAAAAGAATGTTCTAAGATGGACAGAAAGGTGGGCAATATTGGACTATATTAGGATACGATGATGCTTTGACTACCTAAAGCAGTGATGACGAAACTTTTAGAGACCGAGTGACCAAACTGCAACCCCAAAGCCACTTATTTATTGCAAAGTGCCAACATGGCAACACCCCCCCATGGCCATCGCTGACCCTTCCCCATGCTTTCCCCCTACCCATGGCCTACACGAGCTTGCTACAGGCCTTCCAGTGGCCTACCTCAGCTTCTGCGGCCCACTGAGCTATGGTCCCCTCCAACCTAGCTCCTCTTCTCTCTCACCTTCACCACAGATCCCATGCCACATTTGAGACAGGGGAGAGAGGAAGCGCTCCCATTGGGTTGCTGGGCAGAGGGGCGGATGATGTCAGAAATGACTTCTGGAGCACACGGAGTAGGGGAAGGGAGCCCCATGTCCCTCTGGCTTTCTAGTAAAGAAATCTGGGCTGGGGCAATGGCGCACATGCCCACAGAAAGGGCTCTGAGTGCCGCCTCTGGCACATGTGCCATAGGTTTGCCACCCCTGACCTAAAGGGATGATTTTTCCACTGCCTTCCTATGTTGCACCTTTCTTTTTTTTTACCGGAAAACGTTTAGGTTAAAATTATACATCTTGTCTTCGATTGCTCATGCTGATGCTTCTCCAACTGTTTCTTCCTCTTCATGACATGGCGCGACCGTCCCCATATTGCAATATCATGTAACCAATCCAGAGGCAAAGTTTACGTAAAGTTATTTCCAAATTGTAGTTCGGAATCATGGCTCTTAGTCTGATACCTTCCCCCATCTTCATCTATTCCTATTAACCACAGATAGGGGGCTATGTTATCCCCTTGTGACTCCAAACCTCTCAGAAAACATTCATTTGGGAAATGAACACCTCCCCTCTGCTTTGAATAATGTCTGTGTCCCCAGAATCATCTGTCTAAGAACATGGCCAGAGTTTTCCTTTTCCTTTTTGCCTCAGTATTAGTTTCTCAGTGAGAAAGGAACACTATACAACATTATCTATTGATTCTCCCTGGTTGCAGGAGACAGAGATGCAACATAGCTTTTTACTACATTAAAGTACCCTTTCTTTCCATTTAGAGGGATTTGTCCAATATCAGAAAACCCCAAACTAAGCAAAAGTCCAAAACCCATCCAGAAGACACAAGAAGATGCATGTTAAAAGCAATGCATGCATTGTTTCTTGATATTCTTCACCCTGACTGTGGGTTCGGAAATTAGGAAGAGAATTTTATCAAGTACATCTGCTGAAAATCCAGATCTACTGCTCTTCTAAAAACCCGGCCAATATCTTTGACCTTCCTAGGAGTTTGCTAGAGGTAGCAATCGAAAAGAAGCAAGTGGGGCCAAGAGAAGAACATATTTATACCATACTTCTTCTACATATGGTTTCAGTGAAGTACAAGCACGACCTGCACAATTATCTATCAAATGTGTCTTTGAACATTTCCTCCTTTTTCTAATGTTTTTTTTTTTTAGATCTCTGGAAGTTCTGTTCCAAGATTCTGGGGCCTTGTGGACTAGATTAGGGCCTTGTGGGGAAAGCGAAGTCTCGGTGTTGAGTTTGTGCCAAATAAATAAATAAATCATCTTCCATGTGAACTTTTTCTATAAGGTTCCTAAATAAAAATCTGAACGTGTTATTTATCTCTCTTT
>JANHFO010003507.1:64966-76305 GCA_032468095.1 Pareas carinatus | reverse complement strand
AGAGACAGAAAGAGAGAGAAACAGACACACACAAGAGAGAATGAAAGAGAGACACACAGAGAGAGATAAAGAGAGAGTGAATGAGAAAAAGAATGAGACAGAGAGAGACAGAGACACACACACACACAGACAGAGACAGACAGAAAGAAACAGACACAGAGAGAATGAGACAGAGAGACAGACGCACACAGAGAGAATGACACACACACACACACATACAGAGACAGAGAGAGAGAGAGAGAGAAATAGAGAGACAGAGAGAGAGAGAGAGAGACATACACAAAGAGACAGAGAGTCAGAGAAAAGCAGAGGGAATGAGAGAGATAGACACACATACACACTCAGAGAAAGAGAAAGACACAGAGAGAAAAACAGAGAGGGAATGAGAGAGATAGACACACATACACACACACGCACACAGAGAGAGACAGAGAGATAGAAAGAGAGAATGAGAGAGAAAGAGAGAGAGAATTGCCACTGCTTGTCCATGCATCACTGCTGCTGCTGCTGGTCCACCTGCTACCACGAGGCCGCATGGATAAAGAACTGCCGCCACTGCTTACGCCTACACTTAATATAGTGTAGGTGGGGTAGGGCCAGACGTATCTTATTGGACATGCCTGGCCCGTGGACCAGCCAAAATTTCCCACGGACCAATAGTGCTCCGCGGACCAAAGGTTAGCAACCTCTGGACTAGAAGACATACTTTCTTTCCCCTGATTGATAAGCTTAGGCATCTTAAACGTCGGTCCCGATAATTCAAAGAGACCGACTGCACGAGACCTTGTGTTCGAGCTCCAGCACACTAGTGGAATTCTAAAAATAAAACGAATCCACAATAAATAGAGTGCCTCACAATGAGAACACACTAACACCTCATGAGGAAAAACTAACCCACCAACCAAGTTTGGGGTGAAATGCGGGTGACTTCAACTTAGAAGAGTTCATTGAGTTTGAGGTTACAATTTGGGACCACTTAGGGGCGGTTGTAGCATCCCGGTGGTCACCTGATCCGCATTCAGATGCTTGGGAACCGATTCATATTTATGATGGCTGCGTGTCCCGTTTTGCGACCTTCTGACAAGCAGAGGTAAGGGGGAAGCCAGATTCACTTAAAAAAACGGTGTGACTAACTTAACAACTTCCCTGGTTCACTTGACAACTGTGGCAAAGAAAAGCTGTAAAATGGGGCAAAGTTTCTTAACCAAGGTTTCACTTACCCATATAAATCCAGGGCTCCATTGTGGTCATAAGTCGAGGACTGCCTGTATTCAAAAGTTTAAATGATCACACTCAAAAGGAATAGCTTTTAGTCTTTTCCCACAAAAAGTGGCTTAAGATCAGGGGGCGCATCAAAATGACCTTTTTTTCTTTTTCCTGAAGTAGAAACAGTGTCAAGGTTGAGAGGTAGATCATGCAATCTATTGAGGTGTGCCTCTGCATCTGCATAAGTGCATGTGTGCAAGTGCGTGCGTGTGTGTTTACGTGTGTGTTGGAGGGACAGACTGACCTAGCCAGAGAGAGGAGTCAAACAGGGAAGTAGTCTGGAATCCCTACATGGACACAAGTAGGAGAAGTCTAACCCCTGATGGAATGTCATTGAACCTTAGCTAGACAGTTCTTCACCCATCCAGTCTAGGAAGATTCCCGTCCACTTTTCATGTGTGAATCCGCTTGTTCACCCCTGACGGTATACATGTGCATGTATACCCGCCCACACAAACATAGACAAATACACAAAGGCTATTTACGAAGGCATCAACTTTTTTGCTTTTGGGCTGAGTCAACGGCTCCTAAAACACTGGACCTCAGCAAGACATCGTTCACTTTTGGAATCAAACTTTTGTTGTATCTCCAGAATACGGGATCTCGAATCAAATCGCTGTTGGGCACGTTACTATGCTCGGGGATCCTGCAATGGAAGTTAAAGGCGAGATGGTTAGGAACATCAACAGAATCTCCCTGTAACTTGAGCACCGAATGGACTGAGGTCTGAATTACTCTGGTTGGATCCAGAATCATTTTCACGTTATTGAAAGCGTGAAAGTCTCTGGGTTCCTTGTGGATATGTTCAAACACGTTGACTCCTGGCACCGTTGTCCAGGACGGGAAGCTGAATGGAGTCTTGGAGAAAACAGTCCGACGGAAGACTTGGTTTTCAAAGAGGAAAACCCCAGTTCCCGGATAAACTTTTTCCAATCTTTGCATTAGGGACTTCCAGTTTTCATCCTTCAAGGGAAGAATGAACTCATCGGCGTCGATCAACAAGAGGTATTTGCTTTTATACATGTTGTGGTAAACGCAATCGTTCAAGGCCCCAAGTTGCCCGTAGTAGCCCAGATCCTTCTTTTCCATGGAGTAGTGCCAGTGTGTCGAGACGTTGAGATACAAATCGATGTGCCAAGGGATAATTTCCACAATGCCTTCGGAGATATAATAGTCTAGAACTTTCTCCATGAGCTGGCTGCAACTGTTCTTGTAAATTGTCACTTTTTGGACCCCTAAGAGTCGGTACAGCTCCATGGACTGTACAAACTGCAAGACGTTATTATACCTCCCAAACATGGTAGACAAGCAGATCGTGAAATCCAGAGTGGGGGTCTCCGGGTGGAGGTTTTGGATAGGAAACAGAGGCAGGTTGGCGGATTCCAGTTCAGGGGAGGTGTGAACAGAGATGACCTGAGCATGGCAGTCTTGTGGCTGAAGGCAAAGCAGATCGGCGGTGCCGTAAGGGAAATCAAAACGGTCTCGATGAAGATCAATTTCTCCTTCTACGACCAGAATCTCCTGGCTATTTTCACAGCAAAAGATGCAGTACAGTTCCTTGACTTTCTGATGGTGGATAATGCTCAGAACACGGACGAAGTTTCCAAATCGTTTGTCCGAATAGGGGGTGATGATAAAGCTGTGCTTGTCCTCGAGTGCGGTGATTGTATCGCTAGCTAGCTGGCCTTTGCAAAAAAATTTCTTTGTGGTAGCATTTTCATTCAAAGGATGCCAGACGGTGCTCTTCTTCCAATAATATGACACAATGCACAACATAAGGATGAAAACAAAGCCGAAAATTCTAAGGGAGCGAGGCATTTTTTCTCCCACAAATTGACATTCCTGAAGCTCCTGCAGTTGTTTGTTCAGTATTCCATTTCTTTTGGTCTAATAAGAAGAGAAGGGGGGAAGAGAGAGGGAGGGAGGGAGGGAGAGAGAGAGAGAGAAAGAGAGAGAGAGATGATGCCATGTTACTGCTTGTTTTGCAAAAAAAAGAAAATTCTAATGCTTTTGAGAGGGTTTCAGTTCTTCTTTCTATTTTAACCATTCAGATAGGAAACTAGGTTTATATTGAGACATGAAGTCAAAGAGGGTGTGGGGGAGCAACAGAGAAAGGAGATTGTGATCATCCTCCATCAGAAGAGCATTGTCAAGATTTCTCCTAGGGAGTGGAGACCTGGAATTAATAGGTAGCAAATGGGGACATGGGAAAGATGCCTTGGCCTACAACCAGCCTACGAACCGCTGAGAATTCAAATCAACCACACAACCAAACAGCGTCAGAGCTAACCAGCCCACAACACTTCACCTCCCAATGGCCCTCACCTGATGTCCGTATCGTAAGACCCATCACAAGACCTTCACCTGACATGAACCAGACCTGACCCCTCACAAGACCCATCCCTAGATCCTCCCCTGAGGTCACCCCTACTGACCACACCAAGCCCTTATAAGCAGAAGAACATCAACACTGGCATATCCTAAAAATCCGCTGATGATGTCACCTTGCCTGGTGACAAAAGCTCGGAGAATGAACCTCCACCTTCATCCTACACCCGAGCTACAGATATTCGCTCCTACTGCATAGATAGATAGATAGATAGATAGATAGATAGATAGATAGATAGATAGGCAGGCAGGCAGGCAGGCAGGCAGGCAGGCAGGCAAGCAGGCAGGCAGGCAGGCAGGCAGGCAGGCAGGCAGGCAGGCAGGCAGGCAGGCAGGCAGGCAGGCAGACAAAAAATAAGGCCCAGTTAAGATCATCAGCCAAATGGATGCATTTACAACCGTATTTCCCTGAAAATAAGAACTAATGCATCTTTTGAAGCACAAATTACTATAAGACCTGGTCTTATTTTTGGGGAAACACAGTATTGCTAAGTGCAAATGATTTGATAAAACCAGATGAGTCAGGGGAAAAGTACAATCCAATTACTACACCATGTTCCCCAAACAAAAATGCTTTCTTTAAAAATGCCAGTGGTGGTAAACCTATAGTACATGTGCAGCAGTGGGCCCCCAGAGCCCTCTCTTTCAGAATATCAGCCAAGTTGTCCCAGCATCACCCCAGTGCTGAGCATCAGATAACTGTGCACAAACAGGCCTGACCATGCTTGAGAAGGAGTAGTGGCACCAGGTGATAATGTCAGAAGCCGTGACTCATTCGCCGTGACTCATTCGCCGCGACTCATCTGGGCACACGGTCTCTAAAAGGTTCAGCATCACTGTTCTATGGAATCCACTCTCTGCTTATCAGTGAGAGGATGCAGACAGCAAACTCTCAACTCTAATCAAGTTTAATTTTTTTATGCTAATTTTGTTTTCCTTTCCTCTCCGCCCAGCTCTTCTTCCACCCTGTTTCAAGCACTTGGGATTGCTTAAAAATCCTCTCCCACCTCCTTGTTGTTCACATTTTGCTTTCCAGATGCCTCCACTTCAGGACTTCTGTTGTGTGTCTCGTCTTCATGCCAAGAGAAAGGACTTTAATTCAGGATTAGCCCCTCTCCCCCTCTTTTCTGCACACATGCCCAGGCTTCTTCAGCTATCTGCGAGGGAAAGTATTTAAAGCTTGTGAGTTAATTGGAAGAAACAAGATTGGAAGGGATTAAGCCGTCCCCTCGATTCAATATGCAGAATTATGTTTACATAGCCCAACAGAGATTAGTCTGCTTTTTTCCTCTCATTTTACTCCCTTTCCAAAGCTTAGACTTCTAATCACAAAAGGAGAACAACAAGTCTGTGCTCTTGTTATTATAGGGTGGAAATTGCTGGAGGTGTAGGTATTGAATTGGCCATAAAGGCATTGGCTTAAAACTATCCTGTATCTTCTAGCCAAACTTTTGCTTCAGCGGGCATAAATTATTTTTCTCCTGCTTTGAAACATCTAATAGAACTTGAGATGAAGCCTCCAGTCATCTTTGTGATGGTGTCAATCTTCTGCATTTAGATATTTTATCCCAGCTTGCTTTGAAGACCAAGAATGAGGGAAATCAGGGTTTGGAAAGTAAAAAAAAAGGAATTTGTGTGTGTGCACCATTTTTTTATCAGGCCCCTGGCCTTCAGCCCGTAGGCAAATAAGCTAGAAATGGCCATCTGAGACTCCCTTTCTTTCTTTGCCAGCTTGTTAAAAAAAGCCAAAAACCTTCTTGCTGTAATAAAAAAAAAGTGTGTCACATAGCAACAGGCCTGCATAGTCCCTAGTTTGGGGCTGAAGGGCAAAAGGGAGTAAGTGCACTCCCTTCTGTAATCAAAAAAGGCAAGGAGTCTCATTAAAAAAAAGGCTAATACGTCCCCTGGTGCAAGCAATCAGAGAGAGGAAGAACCTATGGTTCAGTGACTCAGACATCAGCCTAGCATGTCATCCAGCCCAGGTTCGAATCCCATCAGAGGGTACATCTCACTGGTGAAAGCAAATATGCTAGAAATGGCCACTGAGACTCCCTTTCTTTCTTTGCCGGCTTGTAAAAAATGCCTTGCTATAAATGTATGTCCTTATTTATTTGGATTACATTGCATGGATGAGTAGAGAGTGTCAACAACTCCAGTAACTACTAAAACTGCTGTTTTGTTTCTGGGTCCAATTCAAGGTCTTGCTTATCACCTTGAAAGCCTTTATGGCATGCAACCAGGTTACTCGAGGAACACCTCATCCCAATGGAATTGGCCAACCCTGTTTGCTCTGACTGAAAGGTACATGCTCTGGATCCTGTCAATTATGGCTGGTAGGGTCCAGGATAGGAGTCTTTTCTGCTATGGCTCCAACTCACTGGGACATCATACACTTCCTTCTTCGCGGGGAGAATTGCCCTCTTTCTCCTGGCCTTCCAAACAAGCTTGAAAACCTGGCTTGGCCAATTGGTTGGGGCCCCCAATAGGGCATCCTATTCTAGACGTGACAAATAGACCAGCACAAGATCTCACCATCACCCTGTCTACGCATTGTCAAATTCCTACTTTTCACTAGTTAGACTAGAATTTCTTTAAAATAGAAATCTGCCATTGTCGAGAAAAGGGGGCTCGGAGCTTAAATCAGTAGGGAATGTATTATGTTTAGAGATGTTTACAGAAGCGAAGGTCAGATTGATGTCCAGCAGATGATTGCGTCAGGAGGCAAGACATCTGTTGAACTTGGTGTGACCTCCCAGGGATCATTCCAGCATAACTCCTCTGTGTGAATGTCAGCCTTGCCTTGTAGCTCAAATGAAGATCAATAAACCCAGATCTGTTCTGAATCTGTGTTGGGTGATTCATGGCAGATTGCAGAAAGGTCTTGACATGCATTGGGTTTTTATCCTTTGTAATATTAATTTGAATGTTTACCGACCTTCTTCCATACACGGGGCAGCCATAACTGCAAGCAGTGTTCATGTTGTACTGATTGGTTAGAGCAGGACTGAGCAATTAATTTTCTCAAGGGGCCACTTGAGAAACTGGGTGTCAAGTGCTAGGAAAATCGAGAGATCCAGGCAGTTCAAATGGGTATAAAGATTTATTATTAAGCTTAAGCTCTGTACAAGAATCTGAAGTACTAACAGTCAAGGGAAATTAGTGGGAGATAAGAATAGAAGGAATTCAAGGTGTACTGGACTCATGACACACATGTTTGACGCCTCCCTCGGAGTCAGCCTGGTCATCTCCTACATTGGGACTGTTATGGAGGGCTGAAGCAATAGACTTGTAAAAATACATAGGTGTGCATGCATAGGTAAAGTTTCCCCTTGCACATGCCTGCTAATCTAGTCCGACTCTAGGGGTGGTGCTTATCTCTGTTTCGAAGTCAAAGAGCCAGCGCTGTCTGAAGATGTCCCCGTGGTCACGTGGCCAGCATGACTAAAAACACCTAAGGCGCACGGAGTGCCGTACCCTTCCCATCGAAGTGGTCCCTATTTTTCTACTTGCATTTTTATATGCACGCATGCACATACGTAAAAAGTAGCCATCACTTTCAAAATAAAAGCCATCTTGCAGGCTGGACAAAGAGTCAGATATGTCTCAGGGGGTCCTAAAATGCCAACATCTGGCTTGGAGGAAAACAGAGCAAAAAATAGAGTTGATTTTAATACTTGAAGGATTCATCAGCTGGTTAGATAAGACCTGCGAACGCTGAATTGTTTGTCCCAGTGTGTCTTCTTTTTGGAGAGAACCAAATGTCTTTATGATGATGAAGTAAAGATTTACATTGCTGGTTAGGAACAGTTTCTTTAAATGATGGGACATGTGCCAAAGGCATTTAGGGAAAAAAATCAATATATAAGAACATGACAGCCCCACAGCTAAGACTTTTCGAGAGATGTTCTTGTTTGTTACACACTGTTTTCTGTCTTATTTTTTTATTCCTTCTGCTTGATAGGAATGTCCCCTGGTTACACAACAGGAACTTTAAAGAAAGAGAGAAAGTAAGAAATTTTCAAGTAATTTAACTTTTCCATCACTGACAAGTAGAGGTTTCCTACCAAGAGTCTTCCTTTCTCTTTGAAAGACAACTGGAATGACTAAGAAAGCAGCAAAAGAACTAAAACAGAGCAGAAAAAAGAAAAACCAAATAAATAGCTAACAAAAACTTGGGGGAATATGCTGAACAAATAAATTTTCTCTGGAAACGTCTTTGCCTATGGAAATGTTTGGAAAGATAGACTTTTCTATGATGTTCTACAGAGAGAGACACACATACAACAGTACACAAGACAAAACTCATTGTGTTTGAATCCTAAAGCGAAAACTCAATTTCTTTCCATACATAGATTGATTAACCTATAACACAATGCCCGTTTTCATGCGTTTTAGACAGATTTTTCCTAAATGTTACTATGGAATATAAGATAGATGAATTTAAGTGCATAGTATTTCTGTTGAGCCTATTGATTATGAAACGAGTGACCCAAATTAAAAGGTCCATGGTGCTTTTTAGAATTCAATTGGCAAAAATGACCTCATTTTCATGTTTGAGTAGAGGAAATGCTTATATATCAGATGGTCAGATTCACTAGCAGATTTACAACATTTAATTTCTCGCAAGTTGAACATTTGTTCCACATTCTTTTGAAAACAGACGCTGGCTTTAAATGACTACAATTCTATTTGGAAATATTTGCAAGTATTGGGTCATCCATTCATTATTGCATCAGTTTAGTTGTGAACCTTCCTGGATGATATTTTTTTTTAAAAAGTATCAATTTATTTATATGAAGGAAAGGAGAAAAAAGAAGAAAAAAGATAGGAGAAACAGTAAAGAAGGAAAAGAAAGTAGAGGGAGAGGGAGAAAAGAAGAGAAAGAAGAAGGGAGGTAGAGGAGAAGAGACAGAAGAGGGACAGGGAAGGAGGGAAAGAGTGTAGAGAATTGAGAGAAGGGAAGTAGGAAAGAAGGGGAAAGGAAGATAGGGAAAGGAAGAGGAAGAAAAGGAGGAGGAAAGAAATAGAGGAAGGAGGAAAATGACTTTTCTTTTTAAAAAAACCAACCACAGATTATATAATTGTCATTGAGCAAATGGTTTGGGTTTAGGGTTATCTCAATATCCAAACCTTTACTTTAGTTCTTGATCTTGAAGGCCTAATAACACCAGTCAAATTATACTGTAAGAGAACACAGACCTACGTAATCTAACCTATTCTGACAGAAGTCCCTTGATTTCTATTAGAAGTCACCAAGTAGATAGCACTTTACTAATAAAGGAGAATATTTGCAGTTGGGGGTTGAAATGGGAGGTCCTTGGTGCTCTCTGATCTTGTTTTCTTGCAGAAGTTTCATTACCCAAGCTAGGTAAGTAGCACTGATGATGCCACCTACTTTGAGTAATGAAACATCTGCAAGAAAACAACCAAGCCCAGAGAGCACCAAGGAACCCACAGTCCTCCTCCTCCTCCTCCTTCTCCTCCTCCTCCTCCTCCTCCTCCTCCTCCAACTCCATTCCAACTCCAACTCCAACTCCTCCTCCTCCTCCTCCTTCAACTCTAACTCCAACTCCTCCTCCAACTCCTCCTCCTTCCTCCACACCCTGCTAGCACTGATGATGCCACCTACTTTGAGTAATGAAACATCTGCAAGAAAACAACGAACCTCACAAAGCATCAAGGACTCCTTAGATAGACTTTTTAAACAGCAACTGGTATTAAAAGTACTGCCACTTATAAGCTTCTCTCCGTGATTCAGACATAGGCAAAAATCAGTATTTCACATAATCTAAAGGAGGACACTTTTTTCCTCCCAGGATCACTTGGGGAGTGAGGAGGGCATGCCTGAAGCCTTTCAGCTCTCTCCAGTAATTCTAACCAGCTTCAGCTGAGTTATAAGGGAAAGTAGTCCTGACTCCCCAGGGTTACACAATCTGCACAAACAGTAGACTGCTTTGGACTGCAACGCAATGGTCTAATAGCTTTGAAGAGGTATTGCTTCCAACATATTACACTTCTATAACTCCGAAAAAAGGCTGCAATAATACTTATAAGGAGATCACAGGCTTCTAGGAGTTTCACATAAAAGGGAAACAGATGAAGCTAGTCTTGAAACGTCCAACAGAGAAGGAAACTGACTGAGCTGCCTTTCTCAAACCAGAACAGACAAATTAAACTTGTTCTTCATTCCCTCAATACTGGATGGCATTACCTACAGCAAACAGGAGATTCCTAGTCATCTAAAAGAAGCAAACTTAACAGACAACATCCTTGTTTGCTTTTCTGGTAGACGGTTCCAAAAGCTCTACAGACAGCCTCGTCCCATTACTTTCTAAGGAACAAGTAATCCGAAATTGGAATGTATAGAAATAAACACAGGACTTAGCTTGAGGGAGGTCCTTCTAAAGCATTGGTGGCAAACCTATGGCATGCTCTTAGAGTCCTCTCTGTCGCTATGCGGGCCAAGTTGCCCCAGCATCACCTAGGAGCTGAGCATCGGATAACAGCGCACATAGGGGCGGTGCACATGCTTGGAAAGGAATAGTGGCGCCAGTTGATGACATCATGAAGCACAACTCAATAGCCATGACTCAACCAGTCTCTAAAAGAATTGCCATCAATGTTCCTCCAGACTACACATTCACGTCAACATGTTAGGCCCATTTTGCAAATGAACTAAATTGTCTCTTTTTAAAAAAGAAAACAAAAAACTCAACCCTTAAATCTCCTATACATACACCCATATAAACATAAGGTTATGATGTTTTTAATCTTTAAAAAAATATCGAGGCATTCTGTTCCAAGTAGGAAATAACTATTTCCTAACTGTTTTAAGGTGTTGTTTGTTGTACTTGTTATAATTGTTTTTATTTGGCTGTACACCGCCTTGGGTCCCTTCGGGGTGAAGGGCGGTATAAAAATTTAATAAATAATAATAATAAATAATAACTATTTATGTCAGGTTCAAGCAAGTGGAGCCAGTCATGAATAACCAAGGTCAGTAAACTTTATTGTCTAATGCCTGAGTTACAAGAAACCTCCTGGGTTGCTTGTCTTTCCCTGGTAGTAACTAGATAAGGCTTCCTGGATCCTGGGGGAGGACAACCTTAAGCTTCTTAGATTCCATGCTAGGTCCTTGTTTGATCCCTCCTCCCAGTTTAGCCGGCACTTTCCCAACAATTTTCAAATCTCTAGAATGTGTGTCTGCTGCGCTAATAATAAAACTAGTCTGTAAATGAATATCATTGACTTCCCCACAATTAGTATATATAAGCAGTGCTTCCCAACCTTTTCTATACCCTGAACCCCTAGAATGCTTCTGATATATTCTTGCATGCCTTACAAAAGTAATACCTTGGATGGATATACACTATATGCTATAATTTTGAAACTTTTTGAAATCCAAGATTTCACATGCCCTTGAATATTGTCTCTCACTGCCAGTTGGGAATCCCTGATATATAGGGATGGTGGGAGGATAGAAAAATAGCTTCTAAATGGACCTGTAAGAAAATAAAAGATTGCTACTTCACCCACTTGTTCAATGCATGTAATGCATGACGACATTTGTGCTCCTTTCAGGAAGTATCATCTGGGATGACAGAGAAGAAGGAGGAGGAGGAGGAGGAGGAGAAGGAGGAGGAGGAGGAGGAGGAGGTGGAGGTGATGGTGGTGGTGGTGGTGGT
>JANHFO010003507.1:43122-57051 GCA_032468095.1 Pareas carinatus | reverse complement strand
CCTTCCTTCCTTCCTTCCTTCCTTCCTTCCTTCCTTCCTTCCTTCCTTCCTTCCTTCCTTCCTTCCTTCCTCCTTTGATATGACTTCCCTTTTTATTGCAATATGTTGTCCCGGGTGTAACTTTCTGTTCTGTCTACAGCATAGTTGTACAATTTATGGTCCCTGAACTTGTGTTTTGTTTTATTTTTGACTACCAGTAAGAACTGGTAGTATGCATTCCATAAAAGTGGTTGTTAAAGTGCATAATTCAAACCATGATTAATATAGTAGAGAGAGAGGGAGAGAAAAGAGATAGGTAGGCAGGTAGGAAGGCAGGAAGGCAGGCAGACAGGCAGACAGATAGATAGACAGATCAGCTCCAACTCATTGCCAAGATCTAACCTGGAAAATTTGACTTCATGGTACTTACATGCAAGAAAATCACAGCCAAAACAAATGCTGGGATTCACAGTCAATAAAGCATTTTCAGCCCAAAGCCAATGCTCAAACAGCAGATGAGAGTCAGTGTGGTGTAATTGTTATGGTGCTATTTTGAGGATGGAAATACCTTTTTGCTGGTCCTTAGTCATAGAGGCTGGCTGGGTGACTTCAGATTAGTCACTCTCTCTCAGTCCAACCCACAATATAGGGTTGTTATGGAGAAAATTAGGAGGAAGATGTGCCTAATATATAGATATGTCATCTTATGTAAAGGTGGAATATAATTCTAACTAATAAATGCATGATGGAAACATTCATTGGCCAAGGCCTTTGGAAATTGCTGGTCTCAGACGCAGTGGCCTTGAAACTGATGTGTTCTACAACAACTTCCTAAGAAAGTGTGAAGCATATCCATTTATTACATGGACATCATCACATTTTCCAGAATCCTGAAACATTTGATGAATTCATCAAAAACTGAAGAAAAGGAGGGATGGATGAAACATCCATTCGGCTTTCCTACCACTTTCTTGATTTATCATTGTGCAAATAAGGTTGAAATGCCATTCCATATTTCTTCTTCACTCCGAGTGTGACAGAATGCCACCATGGCGGGCTGCATTTAACGTATTTATTTATTCTTCAAAAGTGCATCTCCCTTCCATTCAAATTTTCCTTAATGAGCTGTATCAACATTACCTGTCAAGATGTGAACTTTCAGAAAAGAATCCCTTAATCAGATGTCTGCAAAACATTTTGATGTCCTGGAAACATACATCAAACCGTTCACAAACGCAACCAATTTGTCCATGTTGACAGAAAGTTTCTGAAAAGCATTATTTCATGGCAAGTCACTGACTTCATACGAAGAGAACAGCACTGTGAGTAATTTTGACCCTTATCTCTGTTCACCACCTAGTGAAGTTCTTAGAAAATGCTTCTTTAGGTTGGATAAGGTAGTTGATTCAATCGGTTCTCTAAGCTGAAATTTACAGAAGACTGTCCCAGTTCTGCTTAAATGAAATCTGGTGTCTTCAATGCGTTATTGCAATGCATGCAACCTCAATTCATCTACAGCCTCTCTATGCGCTGTGATGACTTTGTCTGTAGCCTTGTTTTCAGTGTAAACAAACAACATCTAAAGGTAAAGAAATAGCTAATTGTCATTAACATGGAACAACAAGGTAGGATTGGAATAAGTCGTGCTAATTAAATAGTGGAAAGTCCCAACATGTCCATCGGGGAATCTTCTCCTCTTGCAATTCTAACTAACATTAATTAGCGGGACTATGCTGGTTAATTAAAACTTAAAAGCAGCAAAATAAGTGCATGTAGCATGGCTGACGTAATTAATTCTAAGCCATAAACAGTTTCTATAATTTCACAATGCATTGCCACTTGGAAGAAAATACTTTTAGATGTGCAGAAGACTCAAGAATCAACCCCACTCAACCCCGTTCCTCAGCTGGTTCATCAAAAACAGAAGAAAAGGAAGGGAGGGAGGAGCAATAATATTTGTTGGAGATTGGTCAAGCATTTGTCTAAAATAGAATAGGTCTCCGGTTTGAGCAGGTGATTGGACCCTCCAAAGTTCCTTCCAATTCTATTATCTATTAATTCACAGGATTTCAGCAGAGGGAGACAAAACTCTGTTTTGTTTTTCTTTTAAGTGGAGCCGAGGATTACCAATGATATGACAGTGTATCTGCCTTGGTAACTTAGCTCCAAAATGTATTGAGTTAAATTATTTTGCTATCCCATATCGGTAGATCTTGGGGTAAATCTCTCTCTTTTTAAAATGGCAGCTATTTAGAGAAAAGCCTGCAAAGGCATTTTATTTTTCTTGAAGGGTATACGGGGGCGGGGGGGCGCTAATATTTTTTCTCTCTCCCCTCAATAAAGAATTAAAACTATTGACTCAACTCTCTTACAATTCTTCTCTTGCTAATATCACCAAGAATTTCCATCTTTCCCTTCCTTGCTTCTGAGTAACCCCATTTATTAGCAGTAATGATTCTATCCCATGCTAGCATTGGAGAAGAATGCTACACAAACATTCCTCTTTTTATTTAATCATTCCCAATTAAAATATATACAAACACAGACACAGACACCCCACCCTTCAGTGGAGAAATATTTACAACTTTAAATACAGACATTGAATGTTGAAAAAAATAACACTGCAACTGCCATTCAGCACACTCTGAAAAGTGGAGAAGGACAGAAGACATTCTGCGATGTGAGCAAATTTGAATTCAGAGTCCAAGAATGGTGTTAACTCAGAGGCGAAGTTGGATTTGTATGTCAGAAAAAAAGAACGATGTCCCCGTCATTTCACAGGAGGCAAGCAGTCATCAGACACTAATGTTATATAAAATGGAAAGCTTCACAGGATGTGAATTGCTTATTACGCAGTAAACACAGACAGAAATTATGGAGGAGAATGCTGCAGCTAAGGATCAAAAGAATGTGAAGTACTGACATGCTTTTATGGCTTGAAAGCAACAGAAAAATAAAATTCTAATTTTGCATCCATCGTTTTTGTTACAGATTTGTAGCTGTATTTAAAAAAATATATGTAGAAATGCATTTCGATGTCAACAGCTGTTCTCATTGTTACTTTTCATCAATCCAAATGCTAGTTTTGAATAGCTGAGTATAACCCGACAAGCTAGCTTATGAGCGACATTCAGAAGCTGCCATCAAGAGAGGCTGGCCTTATCTGGGAAATGAAATGAACATGGGAGTACATTTAGATCACCAGCTATCTCATTAGTTGGATGTTAGCATTGGCATTTGATGCATGAAGGCAATTGCGCAATCAGAGCAGTCAATTCTCGCTGCTCAATTTGACAAAACGTTAAGATGCCAACGTTCAAGTTCTGGTCCACCAATGATGTATTTCATGAAAGACTGTCATCTGGATTGTTGGCAATATCAAAGAAGATGTCAGCATGCAGATGTTCTGAGTTTTAACTACCATTTCTGCCGACCACGATCCTCTTGCCTATTTGAGGGCATGTGAGCCTTTGAGATATCTTAGTGAATAATTAGGTGAAGACCTTCCGTTGTCTTTGTAAGATTTCAGAATTGGGTTGCTCTTGAGACAGAGTAACTGGACCAAGATGCTGTAACCAACACATCAAACTGACTGTCCAGCCTGTCTGAGCAAACCTATTTTATTAAACTTATGATCACAACTTTTCTCCTAGAGCAGCTTATGTGTCAATCTTCCTTTATTTTATCTCCCAATGTACATTTATTCGTGTGGATCAAATCTATTCATCTACCATCTGTCTGTCTGCCTGCCCAGCCATATCTATCTGTCTGTCAGTCTGTCTGTCTGTCTCTCTCTCTCTCTCTCTCTCTCTCTCAGATCTATCTATCTATCTATCTATCTATCTATCTATCTATCTATCTATCTATCTATCTATCTATCTATCTATCTATCTAATCTTTTCCAGGAATGCATCTAAAGAAAGTAACCACCAACTCTTGGCTTTCTCACTATCATCAATGAAAGGTAGAAGCGTAGACATTAACAGGCATTTGCTGAAGATGGTTTACTGTACTGAAATTAAATTTAGGAATAGTAAGAGCATGGTTAACAACTGAGAAGGACATATAGGGAGAATATTAGAGCAGCTAGCTCAACAAACTTTCATCCTGACCTAACTAGCCACAGCACATCACTCTAAACCCTTCTGATTTAACCCTCTTTCAACCAAATAATATTGATTCAAATAGGGGTTTACGGATTGGACCTTTTCACACTTCTGCTATGAAACGCCAGAATGTATTTTCAAAGTGACCCCAACAGGGCTCATTGTGAATGTATCTCGTTCAGCTGAACTTCTGATAAATGGTTCATGATTGTATGATGATTTTGTCAGAAATGTCATTCAGGCATGAACAATGCATTTGCTGGGAGCAAGGTCACCACAGAACACAATTTCCTCACAAATATAGCCTGTATAGCTTTCACTTTTTACCTGTTTGCCAATCGAAAATCTGCAACTTTTCCTATAGGTTTTGTGTGTACATGAACAGTCACCTCACTGGGTCCTACTGGAAAAAAGCTTTAATGCATCTAGTGAGAAGTAAAAAAAAATCAATGTAAAAGAAAAGGAAGATATTCATGCTCTTGAGTTTTTAGTTAAGTTCCTCTTTCTTACCTAAATTATTTTAAGATGCGGCCTTCAACATTTCCCCAGTCTTTTACCAGGAAGGAAGGAAGGAAGGGAGGGAGGGAAGGAAGGAACATTAAAACAAAACTGCATCTTCCTATGTTAAGTACTACTACTGAGGTTTATTGCTGTGTTCTCCAAATAGTGGAAGAAGTCCTCGTGGATTAAATGATAGATTACTGTTTATAGTGTTGTTTTAATTATAGCCCCTTGCTGCCAAACAAATGAACTTGTCAAAGTCAAAACCCTACCATTCTTGTCTGCTTCCAGATGCTACCAGAAATTTTAAGTGCATTTCTTTGAAAAGGTTCAAAAGAAAGAAGACCCAATCATCATCATCATCATCATCATCATCATCATCATCATCATCATCATCATCATCATCATCATCATCATCATCATCATCAACAACCTGTCTGACTTGGTTCTTTGCCTCTGACAGAAGTACCCGAATTAGCAGCTGTTGAAAAGCTGGAACAGGGTTTCAAAGAGTCACAGCAATAATACACAGTGTCAGGAAGTCCATATATTGCATGGATTTGATGCACAAGAAGTACTTGCAGATATTTATTTATCCCTACTGTCTGACTGCCTAGACGGGAAGTTCTCAACATATGACCACGACTGTAGTGTAGTAGGGAAATTGGCGCCAACTTTGCTAATCCACATAAGTTGCACAAGCACACAACACACATGGCAGTTGGTGAAAGTAACAAATGTAGCAACTTTGCCTGGGGATTAGGGACGCGGGAAACTAGCGCAGGAAATCCCAAGTGCTCTGATTGGTTGCAACTGGCCAGCTGCCAGATATAAAAGAAAGCGCCCGGAGTGCCAAGCCACTTCTGTCTGTATTTGCTGTCAGTTTATACCTCGCTGTAAATAAACATGCTCCTGTTTTAAACGAGCTTCATCTCTGCCTCCCACGATACATAATAACAATTGAGTCCTAAATGTCTCTTGCTAAGCAAAGCAGTTAAGTGATTTTTGTCCCATTTTATGACTTTTCTTCCCAATTGGGTCTTGGGATAGAGCGAGCTGAGATATAATATCTTCCGAAAAGGCTAGGTGACTGCAAAGATGCAGCGAAGTTCTTTCTCTATATATTTTTAATGTTGGAAAGTGGAGACAGGTGAGTTTTTCTCCCTTTCTTACAACACGAAACTCAAGATCATCCAATGAACTTAAAAGGTTGAGATCCGTCATAAACAAATGGATACAAATTATAATTAAGCATTCGGAGATGCTTGATGTTTGTAGGGATGATGGACACCAACTTAGATCACTTTAATCAGTCAACCAAATGAAGAACAAAACTATCTTTGGCTAATAGCTGCCTAGTAGTACTTCTGTAATCACCTTCTATTGAGCAGAATAAAGGGGAAAAGAGTTCATTGGAGGAGTCTTCCCAGGATAAGTGTAAGTTCTTAGCAAATAAAACCAGGTGTTGTGCTTCCACAGGTGAAAGAACAACATTCCCTCAGTAAACTGATGCTAAGCACCTGACTCAGAATGTTTTAGTGATGGTGTGTAATTCCAAGGAAAGCTGTTTGCTAAACTCAAGATTGGAAATTCATGTCACTGTTCATCCATGTCTAAATGAAGAACTGCGTACTTATATCAGGCGTGAAGAATTAGAACCACACATTAAGTTCCAGTTAAGCTGATTGCTCGTGCCTATACACAAGAACCTAGTCAACTAATGCAGGGGTCCCCATCCCCCGGTCCATGGACCAGCACTGGACCGCTCCTGCCCCATCCCTCCCTGGCAAATAGAAGAGGAAGAAATGAGAGCAGTGACAGACTTCGTTTTCTTGGGCTTCAAAATTACTGCAGATGGTGGCTGTAGCCAGGAAATTAAAAGACGCTTGCTTCTTGGGAGGAAAGCTATGGAAAACCTAGATTGCATATCAAAAAGAAAAGACATCATCTTGTCAACAAAGATCCGTATCGTCAAAGCCATGTTTTTCCCCAGTTGCCATGTATGATTGTGAGAGTTGGACTATAAGGAAGGCTGAACGTCGAAGATTCCATGCCTTTGAGTTGTGGTGATGGAGAAGACTCTGAAGAGTCCCTTGGACTGCAAGGTGATGAAATTAGTCAATCCTGGATGAAATCTACCCTGACTGTTCATTAGAAGGACAAATGATGAAGTTGAGGCTTAGATATTTGGTCACCTAATGAGAAGGGAGGACTCCTTAGAGAAGGATGTGATGCTGGGGAAGACGGGAGGCCAAAAGAAAAGAAGGGGATGGCAGAGAATCAGGTGGCTGGATAGAGTCTCCGATACAACAGGCATGAGTTTGAGCAGACTGTGGGAGGCTGTGAGGGACAGAGAGGCCTGCCGAGCTATGGTCCATGGTGTCGCTAAGAGTCAGACATGATTTAGTGACTGAACAACAACAAGAAGAAGAGTCAATGGAATACAAGAGGAGTTGGATTTGTACTGCTTGTGGGAATGTAATGACTCCAGGCTAATTCCTTTCTTGACTCCACCCTCGGGGCTCTGCCTATCCTACAACTTGTGTGTCATGCATGTAGCTTTCTCGCAGATAACTTTTCTCTTTAGGGGTGGTCAGGATAGAGTCCTTTGCGGGATAGAGCCATTCTCCGATAGAATTTGGTATCAGCATTTTCTCGACCCACTTTGACATTGCAAGTGAAATACGACCTCTCTTGCCACATAAAGCCAATCAGCTGTAGATTCTGCTGTAATTAATATTCATTGGGTAATGAGCAATGCTATTAAAATACTTTCAGCCTTTTGTTTCCAGAACACTGTATCATTTAGGATTATTGCTATATTTGACAAGTGTACTGTTCGGACTATGTACACAACAGCAGCTTACAAGATGATTATTTTTAAGAACCGAAGGTGCATTGAAGAGATATGGATGAATGGCCTCATTACTTTTGCATAACAAAGTAACAAAATTTCTATAAACCATGGTTGTGAAGGTGGTCCATCTTTCTTTAGTTTTTTTTTTAAAAAAAATATATACAAGCATGCATTAGGAAGAAAAATAAAATCTAGCTGCCATAACAGAAGCTTGGAGAATGCAAAGATCTTTTGGGAAGCTGCGTAGGAGAAGGGAGGCACAGCCAAAAATATTTCAAGGACGTGTTAATGACAGCCGTTCATTATGAACGGCAATGCCTATAAACAAGCTATTCTATAGATTTTTCTCCCTCTGCTATGCCAAGCAAGACAATAGAAGGTATTCTAATAAATTCATAATAATATTCAGAGCATGGCAAAGGGTCACTGCAATGACATCTCTCTAGGACAAATCAAGTGCAGGCAAAAGGATTGAGGAAGCAGTTGACTTCAAGACCCATAACTAAATAAAAAGAAAGAAGCATCAGGAAGCATTAAAAGTGACACGGTTTGACATGACAAGAAGAGCTTGTGAAGTCAAGTTGTAATTGTGTGTAGAAAATATTATTACCCAGCCACATCGTTCCTGCAATCTGACACTAGTCACATAAGAATGCCTTTCCTTGCTGTTTCTTAAATATTGCAAGCATTACCTTAACGTTGAGGAATTTTGATCTTGCAGTGGCTGTTCTTTCTTAATACCAGAAGGTCATTCTCCATTGCCCTAAGCTAAGCAGAATTTCAGAATGAAGAACAGAAGACAGTGAGGTTCAATTAAGAAGTCAACGAGGGACTTGCCAGGAAGAACACTTTTTTGACACTTTTCAGCAGTGATATTCAGCCACTTACTGTTTATTAAAGGCATGCTTAAGGATTTACTGTTTCGCACCTCTATTGACAGATGGCCTTCCATCGATGTGCTTTAATATAAACATACCTTGTTAGGATTTTTAAAACATATGGGAGAAACGTTAACCTTTTTAATATATCTGCTCTTTTCCTATAATTTTGCAATGCATCGTGATTTTTTTAAAAAGTGAGCAAAGCATATATTAAGGGAAAAGAAGGGATATTATGGGAGAAAAATGCATGCAAATATGCACAAATTTGCAAATAGAAAAAAACGTAGTTTGGCGAAATTAAGTCAAAATCAGTCAATTAATCAAGAACTAAATACCGTATTACATCAATTATAAGATGCATGTTTTTTTCCATATGTTGGTGTCTCTGTATTCGTGGTACGTCTTATATTCGAGGCACCAGCAGGGGGCGACTGTCTCAATTTTTTCATTTCTAACTTAGAAAAATAAGGGTGCGTTTTATAATCTATGGTGTCTTATAATTGATGTGATACGGTATATAGGCAAATCCAGTAATAATGAAATAATTCTGGAGATACCAGTGTGAGAGTATAAAAATATAATTTATAATCTCATGATGAATTTGCGGCAATGCTGCAAAGAGCCTTAGAAAGGGAGAAAGAAAAGATTGTATCGATACAAATATGATACAGTGATTTTAAAACACAATTGCATGAAACTGAATAATGGAAATATACAAAATATCTGAATGTGAAGGAGATGCCATCAGTTTGGAGGGCATAAAATAGTGGATGGGGACAGCCAAAAACCCCAGATTTATTGTTGCTTAAATGCATTGTAAATGATACATTTTAGCACATACTTGTTCTTATTTTTTTAAAAAGCAGATAAACAACTGAATTTCTGAGATTCTGACCTGATTTTGGTTTGAATTTTGACACCAATCTGTGGGAAGAGTCAAACCAATGTTTCCTGGCATATGTCTCTGTGTTCCAGCAATCTTCAAGTTTAAATCATGAAAATGGGTTTTCTAACAGGATAATCAGTTAACCACAGACATAATCCCTAATGATCATGCTACAGTTGTCTGAAATCAAACACCGTCCTGTATCTATTCTTTTTAAAATATTTTTCAGTGAAATCATTGGAATGCCATGCCAATCTGGGCTGCTTGATTCCGCTTTTGAAGAAGACTCAGCTAGCATAAATTGCAACCCTAAAAACCCTCCCAAAAACAGAGAAATATTCCCTGAAGCCAGTTCATTTTTTAAAGTCAGAGATGAAGAGAGATTCTCATTTGATCAGGCAACCCAGATTGGAAATATCCTTTCCACAGAAGACAGAATGGGCAGCCAGTAAAAGCTGCTTTTTTGACTCTTGTACATAGATCTGGTTGTGTCTTTTTTGTTTTTAAAGGCCCTCCCTATCAAAGTGATTTGTTGATCAATGTGTGTTTTCTAAAATTTATTTTGCAGTTTTAACTTATGGATGGCAATCAAACAAAACCTTCTAAAAAATAAAAGAATCGTATGGCATGACAAATGTGTTTTGTGGCATGTTTTGTCACAAATGTTTTGATATGTGACATGATGAAAGTGACATGATGCAATGTTTTGTGACATTATGATTGCACTTTATAACATGATGACACAATGAATTTACTTTAGGATCCTGAATGGACCTAATACGTAAATGATGTGATGAATGTACTTGATGGTAATGAATGTATCTTAGGAATATAACCATTGTTTGTCAATTATAGCCTTATGGCTGTAACCACAGTTTTTCAACTGTAGCCTGTATGTAAGTATTGAGCATGTACACCAGAGAGAAATTCCTTGGGTGTCTAGACACACTTGGCCAATAAATAAATTCTATTCTATTCTTGTTTGAGAGCTAGATATGTAATATTTCAGTTGGAACAGGGCTGCAAAAATACATATTCATAATTCAACTGTGATTCCATTCTTTGGTCTTGAAACCAAAGTGTCTAGGGTCATGACCAGGCCTGGGAAAAGAAACCTCACTCATCCAGGACATTATTCTACAACCGTCTCTGCAGCAGAGTCTTCTGATATAATGATTGGAATCAAGAGAGAGACCGTTTTACGAAAACGATTCCCTTAAACAGCAGGGGATCTTCTTCCAGTGACCTCTACCGACCTCCGGAGTAGCCAGTATCAAAGTCCGAAGACTTAAAGCTGGAGGCAAGAAGAGAAAGGAAGGAAACTGTCTGACCCTCTTAAGATTCAGATTTTCTGCCTTGGAGGAACTAGCCAACCCCTTAAAAGAAAGCAAAAACGGTGCTGATACCTATCTTGTAAGATCTCAGAAGCGTTCTTCCCCTGTGAAAGAGGCGTCCGGTTTTTCCATCTGATTCCTTGGATGCTTCCTTTTGTATTTTTCCAGTCACAAAAATAAGTCTTAACTCCCAGATATTTAAGGACTTGTTTATGAGAGTCTGTTTGGGTTGTTGATTAATGTGCTGGACTAGGAGTGGGAGAAATTTGAATTTTAGTCCTACGTTCAGTAGGAAAGCCATCTGGTGTTTTTGAGTCTGTCCCTCTCTCAGTCTAGGAAGAAGGCAATAGCAAATGTATTCTGAAACTACATAAGAAAATCTGTATGGATTAGTCCACGTAGTCTCAAAACTCTAGAAAGAACGCAACAAAGATGATATGGGGACTGGAGGCTAAAACATATAAAGAACGGTTGCTGAAACTGGGAATGCCTAGATTAATGAAAAGAAGGACTAGGGATATTGTGATAGCAGTGTTCCAGTAATTGAGGGGCTGAACTAGAAGACCTCCATAGTGCCCTTCAGCTCTGCTCTGATTGATTGATAAGCAGGTGATGCCTTATAAAAAGGTCAATATTTGGATTTTTATAAGGGGTGCTTGCAAGTTTCACTTAACAAGCTACATGAGCTGCAGAATGTGACTGGAAAAATACTGACTTAGTGTGTGTGTGTGTGTGTGTGAGAGAGAGAGAGATAATTAATGGAGGCTGCACAATATATGGCCTCCTGTCACCTACTTTAAATGCCATCTAACTCTTGAGGCAGACAACTCTTAAGTCAGTATGCTAATTCTATATCATAACCCTAAACTACAGGAGGATTAACGATGGCATAAGCAATATTCATACAGTACGTAATAGAAATGTCAGCAAAAGGCATAACACCTGCTTCCTATACTGCATAAAATGCTCTTCTTATGAATAATGTGATTTTATATGGGTGCCAAGCACATAAGAACATGTCAGGCTAAACTTGGTAATAGCCTTTGCTTTTATTTGTTAATATGCTACATTTACGGCAAAAAACAAATATCCAAGGGAAAGAATCAGAAGTACGATTTAATTTCATTTCAGGACAGTACTTACTATTATTATTTTTGATTTTCATTAATATGTTGCCCTTGTTTGTTTTCACAAAGAAATAGCAATTTATTACTATATCAGTTGTTTTATACACATTTCCCCTCACATCCTGGACATAGTCTGTTTCAACTTCTTCCCTTCGGATGCCGATACAGGGCAAACCAAACCAACTAGACACAAGGACAGTTTCTTCCTCCATGTCTTCAACCTGCTAAACAGCTGACTTACATGACACTGTTAATGATGAAGGTGTTTTGTGACATGATGGCTGTACATTATAACATGATGACATGATGAATGTACTTATGATTGTGAATTGCATTCATGATTAAGATCGCGGTTTGTTGATTGCAGCTTATATGTACTTGACAAGATGAATGTACTTTATGATTATGAGTGTATCGTATGCTTATACATATGATAATTATGCATACACACACACACACACACACACACACACACACACACACACACACAGGCTTTCTAAAGCTAATTATTAATGAGATTGGATTAAAGGATGGAAAAAAGGAGACATTTGCCGTACTAGGGGTTGTAACATGATTTAATAACATTGTCTCCCTAGTAAAGCTGACCAGGAAGAGGACTCCTGGCCTGTTGGCAATGTATCTGCCTGGGATGCCAGACTTCCAGAGTTCAATTCCCAGTAAAAAAAAACAAGGATGAGGCTAGTTGAAGAGAACTAATAAGTTCGAAAGAGATCTATCCTAGTCTTCCTTGAATTTAATTATGTGTCAGCACAAAAACATCTAACACAATATATATATATATTTATACTCAGAAGAAGAGCAGAGTTTGGAGACACACAAACACACACACACACACACACACGGCCTAAGCAAAAAACGGGCCGAGAGAATCACAGCTTCATCCCGGAGAAGCATCGGTTTTACCTTCTCCCTCGACCTCCTCGGCCGCCTCCTCCTCGTTGCCGCTGGTGCCCGACCCGTCTTGGCCCATCTCTTCGTCCTCGGCCACCGGGGGGAACGCTCTTTCCTCGTTCTGGACCACCGACCCCTTTTTCTTCTTCCTCCGAGCGTTCCTTTCTTTCTCCTGAGCGAGCCGAAGAGGGGGGGGAGAATAAAAATAAAGGAAGGTTATGGTGTGAACCTGAGGTGGGCCAGCACCATCTTCTCGCCCATCGCTTCGTCGGTCAAGAGGAGAGTCTGACCGTTTGGCTTAACACAGAGAGAGTGGGAGGGGACCCTGGAGGTCTTCTAGTCCAGCCCCCCCCCTGCTCTTCAAGCAGGGAAGCCCGTACCGTTTCAGACAAATGGCTGCCCACTTTTGTCTTAAAATCCCCCACACACACACTCCAGGGATGGAGGGTTCACAACTTCTGGAGGCAAATCGCGCCACGGGATAATTGTTCTCGCCGCCAGGAAGTTGGATCTCTCCTTGATTAACAGAATAAGAGAGCTAAAAGAGACCTCGGAGGTCTTCTAGTCCAACCCCCCGCTCAGGCAGGAAACCCGACACTGTTTCAGACAAATGGCCGCCCCGTCTCTCCTTCAAAGTTCTCCAGTGTTGGAGCGCCCACAACATCCGAAGGCAAGCCGTGCCACCGATTATTCTCACTGTTGACACACAGACACACCAGGGGGTGGAAACGGCCGTCTTCTGAAATTAGCAGGGGCTGAAAGGAGCATGAATTTCTTCCAGGGACTCCGGAGATTGCAGAAAATGTTAGGGGCACGGGTGCAAAAAAAAAACCCAAACAAAAACAAACAAGCCTGAAGAAAGAAGATAAGGTTGCAAAAATCGGCTTGAAATGGCCCTTTCCGGATGTGTGTGGTTTTGTGTGTGTGTGTGTGTGTGTGTTTGCTAAGTTGGGCGGAGAACAGCACAGCCTCTTACAGCATCAGCTGCACCACCGCAGAAGGAAGGAAAAGAGTTACACAGCCCACACACAAACACACGGCCGCTCGGGCTTCTTGGGTCTCCTGCATTAAGAACACCCGGCGACGCTTCTGTGCGGAGAACATTTTGAAATATTTACGCCGGCTTCCCAAAGGCCGAGAAATCCAGCGTTTGGCACTTCCGCTCCCTCTTCGTTCTGATTTGATCCCGGAAAGTAGTAGGGAGAGAGAGACAGAGAGAGGAGAGAGAATGAGAGAGAGAGAGAAGAAAGAGAGAGAGAAGAGAGAGAAAGAGAGAAAGCGAAGAAAGAGGAGAAAAAAGAGAGAGAGAAGAAAGAGAGAGAGAGAGAGGAGAGAGAGAGGAGAGA
>JANHFO010003506.1:86218-98320 GCA_032468095.1 Pareas carinatus | reverse complement strand
TTTCTTTCTTTCTTTCTCTCTTTCTTTTTCTTTCTTTCTTGCAATATACTGTTCACTGTTTTTCTCAGACACTTGAGATAATGTGTTAGGAGTGGAGGGTGCCATTTTGGAAGAAAAGGTTGAATCGTTATCAAGTACATATATTTTCTTGCTTCTTTCAACTATGTAATGCAGCAGTCTACCTTGAAACAATTTCCAAAGCAATTACATGCACTTTGTAAATGAATAGCCGCTTTAACTATTTAAAAATAAGAGTTTCAGAAGTGTATGGTTGGATATACAAAAGGCATCTGTACAATGATATTTTGTGCCACATAAAGCAAGAAAGGCACCTTCTGGATATTTAGAACACAAACGAATGTGTAACAGCGCTATGCTCTCCAACAGTTAATATTTGAAAAATACACTATGATTCATTAAGCAATATAATTCATAGAACAGACATTAAGACTAATAACCATTTATAGGCTGCAGTCTGAATTTGTTCAGTCCTCTGTTACAATTGTAAAAAGTAGTCATTGTTATATCTGATAGCAGCGGAAGAAATTTAACTTCAGAAGTAGTGGCACATGGTACTTGAGAAGATTCAGCAGATTATGCAAAACATGGCTAACATAAATGATAAGTACAGATTTTAGAATGAACAAAGGAATGCTGTAGAGATTAATAATAATAATTTGATTCATTTTGTCAAACATTCCTAAAATAGTATTCAGATGATTTAGGGACTTTATTGTGTACAACAAAAAGAAGTGAAGCTTTAACACTTTTTGATGTATTTATCTGTAACTAAATCGCAATTTAGTTGTAACTAAATATTTATAGGTTCTGAACTAAATCAATGATTGTATTTTTATTTTATTATTCTTACAATAATCACAGAGCTTTTCTTCTTAGTATATACAGTATAGTATTATATTTATAATATTAAATCATTTTTTAAAAAGTTGTAAACTGGAAAGTTGTAAAGTTTATGTGGTTATCACATATTTGTTTCTATAAACAGCATATCTGACTGTATTGTTTGCTAACTCACGTTGATTGATTTTTTTCAATAACTTTCCATTGACCTGCATATCTGCCATCCTGAATTGCAGGCTGGAACATCTACCTTGTGTAGACCACAGAATTTCTTTTCAGTTTGCTTTAAGCCATCATTCTTACCATTAACTATTAATCATTTACATTTATTCATAATTCACTGTTGTGTAAAATAATAAATTATTTACGATTTTAGCCACTTTTGTAACCTAATGCTTAACATATATCAAAATAATTAACCATAAAACTACAAAAATACATAACACACATGAAAAGTTGAGTATAATAATTTTGAGAGATTGAATTTGGGTTACTCTTGGATTTACTCGTCTGGTTCTGGCGACCGACCCGAATTTGATCTCACATCATTATCCTGGGACACATGTATTTATCTTCATAATTATTTTGAATTTCACTAGGTGGTAACTGTCATAGATTAGGACTAGAATGATTAGGGAAAGACTTGAAGGGGTTTTGTGTACAATATATGTGAATATCACCTGATTAATACATTGTATTTTATGTTATAAGCAAACATTTTTTGTATTAAACTAATAATTGTCTTAGGTTTTCAAGTATTATTTTGATAGACCTTTTCATAATGAAGGGTAGAATTATAAATTGCCTCAGAAATCCATATTTCCAAACTAGAGTGGATAGTAATTCTACTATGCTTTCTTCATAATATAAAAATGCTTGTTTAATCTCCCAAGAATTGCTAGAAGGATTAAGAGCCACAAAATATTTGGACATGAAATGATGTGAAGTAGGACTTTCCTTTATAATAAACTAGCTATTGGTACTCATGCTCTTATACGGGTTTGGTATAATTAGCCGCACATGCCCCATGGAGGAGGAGAGGCCTTGGAAAGGACAGGCCTCTGAAAGCACTTTGCAGGCCTTGTTCAGCCTCCCCCTCCCCCACCCCTGGAGTTTTTGCAGAGAAGAGGGAAAGGTTGGGGGGGGGAAGGAAAGCCAGAAACTGTAAGTCTTTTCAGAATCTTTATTCAAACAGTAGAAAAAGAGCAAAGAGGGCTCAGTAGGCCTCCCCTACCCCCACGCCCCCGGCTTTTTTTGCAGAGGAGAAGAGGGAAAGGTTGGGGGGGGAGGAAAGCCAGACATGAAGTCTTTTCAGAATCTTTATCCAAACAGTAGAAAAAGAGCAAAGAAGGCTCAGTAGGATTCTCAGCTGTTTTGAGGCCTTATCTGGCCCTGCCCTCCCTGTTTTTTGCTCATCTGCATTGCTGCCATAAATACTGGTTCAATCACGGCCTCCAAGCAGTTTTCCGGCATAGAGAAGCAGTTTCTCCCCCCCCCATCATCTGCCTTGCTGCTCCTCATCCCTCCATTAGTACTGTTCAATGAAAAATTCAAAACCAAACGGGGAAGCCCTCCAATCAGGAGAGGCTGCAAAAGCCCACCAATCAGGAGAAAGGAAACAAACCATATTTGTCCAATCACAAACTCTGGAATTAAAAAATTGAAAGAACTTACGTAAAAATTAATATTTTGAAAAATCCTTTCTTAGTGAGCACCTAGATGCCAAGATGAACAGATGTACCAAAGTTCAGGTTTGCAGCTTTAATAGTTTGGGAAATCTGGTGATGAATCAGTGAGTGATATTTCACATTTATATACCGTATTTTTTACTCCATAAGACGCACATGACCATAAGATGCACCACGTTTTTAGAGGAGAAAAACAGGAATAGTATATTTCTTCCTGCTTTCTTGCTTGAGAAAGAGAGGGAGAGAGAGAGAGAGAGATGGGTAATCCAGCCGTTTGCGAGCGGCTGCAGCTCCCAGGAGTCGGGGGGAGTGCTGGGAGCAGCTCGCAAATGGATGGAATGGATGGCGGGGAGAGCCGGGAGCCTCAGCCGCTCACAAATGGCTCTCGGCTCCCCCCCCCGACACCATTCATTTGGGAGCGGCTCCCAGCTCTGTATTCGCACCATAAGACGCAGACACTTCCCCCCCCTTTTTGGGGGGGGGTGCGTCTTATGGTGCGAAAAATACGGTAGGTCTTATTTTCGGAGGATGTCTTATTTTGGGGAAAACACGGTAGCAGTCAAAACTAATATCTAAATGGTTGGCAAATATTTTGCATTTATCTGATGAAGTCAACAATGAAAGAATACCTCTTTGTTTTAAGCAGACCTTTACCTCATTTGCAAAATGAAAGAAACTGTTTCAAAACTACCGGAAATCCAGTATTTGCTAGGAACTTGCTAATTTTTCCAGAGCACAAGGAGAATTGCCAAATAGGTAAATATCATAGAAAGAATGGAAAAATCGATTGTTAGGTTTGTATTCCACTTCTTTATGAGCTCAAGGAGATTATGTGGATGTTTATTTTGTCCATTTTATTTCCACAAAATAAGTCTGTGAGGGAGGTTGGGCTGAGACTGAATAATTGAGAGTTTCCATGGTTGAATATAGATTTTAACTTCTGTGATACGAGAAATTTCTCATTAAGTAAGCATTAAATAAATCTTATTTATCCCACCTTTCCTCTGCTATGAGAAATGTTTTGTTAAATAAGCATTAAATAAATATTCTTATCTATCCCACCTTTCCTCAACCTTTTACATTCCACCTTCCCTTTTCTTTTTTTACTCCCAAACGCGTTAGTCTGAAAAACAAAAGACTGATGAACATGCAATGTCATCAGAGCAGAGCACAACCTTCCTGTTCCCCCTCCAGATTATGTTGTTCTGGGCAATTGGCAATTTCTATAGATTTTCCAATATGGAAGTAATTCAAGGTGTTTCAGACCAAATAGGCTTCAAATCCCCTCCAGTTCATAGGATTTGTTTCCTAAAACCACTGAACTTCTGCTGAAACAGTATTATTTGTTGTAACATTCCTGCTACAGTGAGACTTACATATCCCTAATAGTTAATAGCACCACTGTTCATCATTTTATTGGGAGAAGAAACCCGCCTTTATATAAACCTCCAAATGTGTCCTTTTACATGCACTTCTGCATGAAATATTACATAACTTTGCATGACAGACACCTTGGAGCGTAACAACTAGAGAACAAGGCATAAAATGAGTATGCAAATATCTGTGTGCCTTGAATTTACATACATATTTGCAGTTTGTAAATACCTGTAGTTTATCAAAGGAGCCTTTATCAAATTCAATGTTTATTAAACACAATACAGTTGTTCTTACCCCGGATTATCTTGACAAAATTTCTTTCTAATTTAGAGGTAATTCTGTTAACTATATCAAGGGATATTAACATTGTATTCACAATTGATGCTCAATAATAGGCAGATATGAATAGAAACACCAGTTTATGTATTGGTTTATGTTCTAAATATTGTATTAATATTTTATATATCTACAGTGTTTGGGATGCTCTTGGGTAATACAATTATTATTGACAATTTGGATGCTGCCAATCATTACAGAAGAGAGGTGTGTATTATAATTGTAAGGTACTTTGATTACTGCTTATATACATATGAGTGAAAAGGAAAAATATTTAGTCAAGTTCCATTTATATATTACTCACAAACCTATAAAGGTATCCTTTCCTAAAGGGTTTGCTAGGTTCTGTGATGTATATTTTCTAATAGGTAATAGATCTTCCTATGATGTACAACACCCTTTTAAGGTTAAGCCTGTTTAATGTTAAATCTATCTAGACCATGGTGGCATGATGGGTCAGTTAAAGACACTGAGTTTCTCAGCTGGAAAGCTAATTTTGAGTTTGAGATCTGAGTGCTGCATGACGGAATGAGCTCCTGTCCTGGCTCCAGCTCCTGTTCACCTAGCTGTTGGAAAGCATGCAAATGCAAGTCGATAAGTAGATAGCACTTTGGTGGGAAGCGAATAGCGTTCTGTGCATCTCAGCATATAGTCATGGTGGCCAAATGTCCACAGAAATGTCTTCAAACAATTCTCGGCTAAGAAACAGAGATAAGCACACACACACACACCAGAGTTGGACACAACTAGACAGGGTAAACCTTCACCTTTTATCCAGACCATCATAGCCATCAAGTACTAAGACTTCAGCAACATCTCTCGGATTTACAGTGTACAATTGGCCATCATCAACAAATACATGTTGACTTCACTGCATGATAATAATGGTGCTGAATTTGGTGGACTTACGATGGTTCCTTGTAGTTGCAGCTGTCACAGCATCCCCGCAATCATATGATCACCATTTATGATCTTCACTGCCAGCTTCCAAAAGGCAAAATCTGTGGAGAAGCCGGCAGAAGATCACAAATGGTGATCCCATGGCCATGGGATACTATGACTAAATGGGTTTTGCTGAATGAGACAGCAACTGAGATTGTAAAGTGATAATCATGCGACATTACACTGTACGATCACATTGCTTAGCAACAGAGTTGCTGGTTCAAATTGCCATTGTTAAGCAAGAATTACCTAGATATTAAAAGGGACATCACTCTGACTTTCAGACAGTTCTCATCAAAATTAGGTTTAAACAGAAAAATATCCACCTGATTCTTAACTAATCCGAAACAAATCTAATAATAATAAATAATAAACAATAATAAATTATTGCAGTAAAATGTCTTCTTTTCAGCACATCTTTTCTTCTGAGTGTTTTCCCCAAATGCAGGGTCTACGTTTTTTTCGATCAACCCAGTGTCGTGCTTTTTTGTTTTCAGTAAAGATAGTAAATCTAGGCTTCACTTCCTCAAAAAATTTGAAGAGAAACCTTTATAAGCAGTTGGCTTAAGGGAAGAAGCAAATTCGAGAATGAAAATATGTTGAAAACTCATGTTGAAATTCAGATCCTTTGAATTCTTGTCCTCTGTGTCAACTATAACTACCCTGTGCTTAAGAAACAGACTGGCTGCAATATGCTGTGGGAGAAGGGCCAAGCTTAGGACTGAAGGAATATGTTTGCCTCTTGGTTAGTTGGAATGAGATTTCCATATTGGAAAAAGAGCTGTAACCTGTTTCCAATCTGACTCCTCAGAAGCTGAGATTGGAAGGAAAGCAGCTGAACAGTAGGTGTCGGCACTGTAGAAGGGGATTTTCTCTTCTCCAAATAGCAAAACTGGTAGAAGGTGTTCAGGTTATTTGCTCTCTTAAAATACAGTCCATAAGCTTGATATTTTGGGTGAGCGTGGGAGTCATGCTGATTCTGAAGGTGCTCTGGGCAGATGCTGGCAGTAATAATGGGGCATGCTTTTGCACCTCTCTTTTAAATCAAACAGGGTTTGTAAACATATATAATAGAGAAAGAGCTCATACGGGGCCCAGTGAGTTCATACATGGACCCCCGTTTCATCCAATAACATTTATACAGCAATTAAGGTGTTCTCTCTTTTTTTAAAAAAAAGAAAAGAAAAACTTGCACTTGTTCTAATAAGATCAGAGGAAAAGCTTGCTTAACGGCATTTAGTTACTTTGCAACCAAAAAACAATACTGAATTTTGATAGTAGACTCTTCCTTTTTATATATATATAGCTTGTGAAAACGACACGTTGCCCAACTTTATTAACAAGGGAAGGGAACAGAATTCGCCAGAATGGAAAGTTTGGAGGCCTTCAGAATAAAGCCCCTCCTATGGAGAAGCTTCGAGGGATGGTTTTTGGAGCACCTCTGCCACCGCATTACAATAGTCTCTCCCAACACATAGGTGCGTTCAGAATTTAATAAAATCACCTATTACACAATATTTTCTTTATTTGTTGTCCCTTAAGAATTCAATTAAAATTACTCCACTGCTAGCTTTTAATTAAACTGATTACTGGATTTTTGCTACTGTTGTTATATATTAAACTAATGGAAGTAGAAGTTTTTAGCTCACTTGCAGTGTGGTGTACATTGCAGCCATTAAAAAGACAGACCATTATAAACTAATGTACATTTTACTGTATCTTCAGTGGACAAAATGTATTTGATTTTTTTGCTATGCAATGATGTAGAAGAAGAAGCCTACTGTTTTTAATTTAGCACAGATTTATTTTCTATTTTTAGAAAAGAATTTTAAGAGAGCAATGAGGATTATATACAATTACTGAAATCTAAAGTTTAAAGGTTTGCTAGGTGCCAGTGTTGAGAAGTATGTTTTCAAGATTGTTACTTCTCCTCTCCTCACCCTGCTCCCTTTCATATATATTCTAGGAAAAATAAGACACACCGTGCCATCAAGCAGGAATTTCTAGTTTCATTATATTTAAAGGAGGAAGGAGGAGAGTGAATCCCAAGCATCACATAATAGCTCACTAGTAAATAAAGCATTATCTTACACTGAATTTATGTATATTTACCAAAAAATGTATTCATTAAGCATTCTTCAATACTTTAATGACAATGAATAGCGACTTCACTGTTTCTGCTAATTACTACTGCTTTGGAATAGAAGGATTACAGATTATAGTGTTGCATTTTATTAACATATAAACCTTTTCCCTTTATATATTAGATCTCCTTCAGCAGTACCATGCAGCATTTGTCAGATTTACTAAAGTAAACACTGAACTTGAAGAACAACTACAATCAATGAATTCTTTAGAAATGCAAATAAATATAGAAGAGCTTGCTGAACAGGAAAAGAAACTTGTATTAATAGAGCAGAAATTAGGTATGGATGTATTGACACCCACATATATATTACTAACAGGCATTTTGGCACATCATATTTTTAAGTATAATGAAATATAAATTTATAAACATAAATAATGAAGTCATGTATAACTAGGTCCCAAGTTTTAATGAATCAAAAAGGACTTTCTGTTTATATACAGGTACTCCTTGTTTGTTTAGCAACTATTCAACGTTACAATGCCATTGAAAAAAAGTGATTTGTGATCGTTTTTCAGATGACCCTGGCAACGTCCCCATAGTCACATGGTAAAAATTGGGACGCTTTGCGGTTGGCATGCATTTATTGCAGTTGTAGTGTCCCAGGGTCCTATGATCAACTTTTGTGACTTTCTGACAAGCAAATTCAGTGGGAAAGCCAGATTCAATTAACAACCATGTTACTAACTTAATAATTGTGGTGATTCACTTAACAACTGTGTCAAGAAATGTTCATAAAATGAAGCAAAACTCACTTAACAACTGTTTTGTTTAGCAATGGAAATGTTGGGCTCATGTGTAGTTGTAAGTTGAAAATGACCTGTCCTTAGAAAGAAAGCATTACAGGTAGTTCTTAACCTACAACCCATTCATTCAACAACTGTTCAAAGTTACAATGATATTGAACAACTGATCCTTTGAGGTCTGGCTGTCCGTGTCCACAACCGGGTACTTGGCAACCAGTTTGCACTTATGACCAGTCGCGGCATCCCAGAGTCACGAGAATGTCATTTGCAACCTTCCCTGATGGCTTTCCCAGAAAATCAGTTGGCAAACTGGCAGGGCGGTTTGTACGTTGCTAGGATAAGTCTTCCCAGTTCATTCATCCTTCCCATCCTCTCTGTGCTTCTGCCACACAGGCCATTCACACACCGTTCCCATTTTGTATCACACCTCTTTCACACCTTCCCTCAGCCAGACCTGTTACATACTCCCTTGCAGCATCTCTGACCTGCTGCACCTCTCGCACACCCACTTGCACTCTTCCAAGTCCTCCTTCACACTGTTGTAAACCCTCGCCAATCCTCCCCATGTACCCCCTGGTAGCAGCCACTTATCCATTTGCCAGCTTGGGAGTTACAACTTCCTCCTGGCTTCCTACTATTTTTGGTTGTGGGAAACAAACATGAAGTTATTCACCTAATAATCATGGGATTTGATTGACAACAGCAGCTGGGACAGCAAGGTTTGCGGTCACTAAGCAGCACAGTCACATTTTACGACTGCATCATTTAGCAGTGGAAATTTCATTCCCAGTTGCTGCCGTAAGTCAAGGACTACCTGAAGTTACTTTGGAGAGAAAGGGAAATAAAAAAATAATTTGGCCATTCTACCTACAGCCGTCAGTATCATATTCTAACTTTTGCTAGAGTGTTTCCCCAAGCCTGTAGAAGGGCTTTGAGATTGAGTGGAATAGCCAGAAATATGCTTACTGGCACACCTACTTTAATATTTTTGTTCCACAAAACTTTGAATCAAAGCCATAATTACTTTTTTAATAGTTTAAGAAAAAATGTTGGTGGGATTAGAAGATAATTATTTTACCATATAACCTATATTCCAAAAGATTGGTTTTCAATGCAACAGGTTTACTTTAAAAACATGTATATGGATTTGGGTGAAATCAAACATATTGAACTGTCATTTTCACAATTTTATAGTCATTCGTGTTAACCTGGAAACAGATGAAATGCAGAAAAGTATAATAGAATATTTCTATTAAATTGTTATAGAGGAGAATGCAGTAACCCTCCACTGTGTCTCTGAAACTGACAAGGTCAAAGGTTACTTATAAACATTAACAGAAACAGTATCAGAAAGCCCTTCCAGGCAAGATAGAGAAGCACGGAAATGGGATTCAGACTTACCGGAGATGGGATTTCAGAAGGACAGATTGGAATTTAGAAGTCTAACTTCAGTTCTCTCCCTCATGTAACCTGGACCACAGTGCCTTCAGCTTGGACCAAAGCCTGTTCTCAATTCCTACAATTCATATGCTATTTATCCTCGGAGGAAGAAGTTTAAAAACAATTATTAAGTGACTGTGTCCTGACAGTGTTAATGCCTGTAGGTGATCCAGTCGGGTGCCTGCAATTCCCACCCTAATATCTTTTCTTTATTGGAAAGGAAAGGATGCAAAATAGGAAACATGGAACAACGGAAGGGAGAAAGCTTCAAGGGAAGGTTGAATGGGCCAGCTTGGGCACAGGGGTTAGAGATAAGCATAATGGATTGATTATAGGGAGCTGCATTTTCTAAGTCAGTTTCACATCCCGGCATCCCGTGGAGTGATCTCCGTGCACCCACGGGGTGCCGGGAAGCCTCCAGTTCAGCTTACAGGCCGATCTCCGGACTTTGGAGCACCTCGCGGGTGCACGGAGATCACTCCATGGGGTGCCGGGAAGTATATACCACCTTTTAGCATCAAGTAGAGTAGTAAACGGTTAGGTATTTTTTAATATGCAGAACTTTATACTCACTGTTTTATTTATTTTTCACATTTTTGAACTGCCCATATCCCTTGGATGCTTGCAGCTATCTGGTATCATACATTCTAAAATTAAATGTAAGACTTATCTATATAGGTATGACCTCATCAAGTCAATGCAGCAAATCATCACCTCCTTCAGAAGAGCTTGATTTGTCCAAGGCTCCAAGCTATTCAAACCTAAGAAGAGAAACAAAACGTTCACACAGGTTTGTCTACCAGGTAGTGGGGAGTATGGGGCCTGGTGGGATAGAGAGCAGGCCCAGCGCCTGCAGGGATTATCGGAGGGGGGTAGATATAGGCAGGGAAAGCTGCACAATCTCTGCAGTTGACCATAAGGGCAAACAATTGAGGGGGGGCACTTCAGAAGCTAGAACTTTGGAACTGAATCATAAGCAGCTTGTGGGAGGGGTTCACCATAACTTTGGAATGCTACTAAGCGAGCAGTCCTAAATCAAGGACTACCTGTAACAGTATATTGTAGACATTGAGATAGGTATGCAAGAGTATAGTTTGCCAATGATGGACTAGCATCATGGTAGCATAACAAGTAAACCAGAACTTCTAATGTAGAAAATATAATCATAATAAAACTGTTTAGTCTTTAGTATGTGGTGACCCTCCAAATGAGGTATGTTCTTGATGGGAACTTAGAAAAGCAGCAATTATTTACTGAAGTAGTCTTTATCCAGCCTGCATTTATTTTTCAGGATGCTTTGTTAGTTGCACAAGTGAACCTGTGCATTTGATGTACGTTTATATTTAACATACTTTAACAAGCATACAACATATTTAAATATATTTATATTTAAATCTATGAAGTTCCATGATAGGATATACAGATTTTAAAAAGTATAAAGACTAATAAGGGCTGTATTATGTAATGAATCCCTGTGAAGTGAAGTGTTAATTTTACTTATTTCATTTTAAAAAATAAAATGTTATGTACTTTATTATTATTTATTCTTTCCCTTTACAAACTTTTTAGTTTGATCAGTATAACTTGTATGTTAAACCTGAAATTGACATATTTGTTCATAATAGTTATTAGTATAAATAATATGCATTTATGATTTACAAACTATATTCATATTATAAAAATAAAGCATATACGATACTCCAAATTTAAATTATTAGTAATATTTAAACTAATTCATTCTTATATTCATAGTTCAGAAGAATGGGATTCATCTCCTCCTATGAAGAAAAGAATAGGAAACAGAAACTAATGGATTAACTCCAAAAAAAGAAGAAATAGATTAATTATATTGTTAAAATGCAATTGTATATTAAAAGTGCATAATCTACAAAAAAATGTTATTGATACTTTTATATTAATAATAGAAATGTTTTCATTAATGTTCTTATTAATAAGAGTTGACTCATTTTTAAATAATATCTTATTTTTGTTGTCTATCAGTTGTTAGATTTCAAGTTATGGAAATATAACAAAGTTTTTTTACATATGAACATTTTCAAATTAGACAAAAGTTTGGAATGACAGGTATTCTACTACTACAATATAAATTAATAAATGTGTAACAAATTATCATTTTTAACTGAAGCGTGATTCATAAACATGAACAATATCTATTAACTGAAAAAATATAATATTACTAAAAATAATAATGCCCTGTCATGCAAAGCATCTAAATACTTTACCTGTTTGTAGAGTATAGCTGAAATAAGATTATGTGTGCAATTAAGATTGAGAAATTGGTGTTACATCTTTACTGGTTATTTAATTCAGTAGGAATAAGAGACCCGATCTGGTTACTGAGTACTTAATAATGAAATGATTGTTTATCTTTATTTTCTTCAATATCCGCCATTCAGGTTTATGATAAATACCGTATTTTTCGCACCATAAGATGCACTTTTCCCCCTCAAAAAAAGGGGGGGAAGTGTATTAGTTTAGTTTAGTTTATTAATATTTATATCCCGCCCTTCTCCCCGAGGGGACTCAGGGCGGCTTACAGGCAACA
>JANHFO010003506.1:71943-86118 GCA_032468095.1 Pareas carinatus | reverse complement strand
GGACTACCTGAAGTTCAGCTTTGCTTTACTGACCTGCAAAGGTCATAAATGGAAGGACTGGTCACAAAATTATTTTTTCCATCACCATCGCAATTGTGAATGGTCACTGTACAAGGCAATTGCTAAACAAGGACTACCAGTATATTTTTCAGTATTTTTCAATTTTACAAATTTAAATGCCAACAATATAAGCTGTATTTTATTATTTGCTGAATTTAAATTTTCAGGCAAAATGCAGGATAGTAACTTTTAATATTAAAATGTATATTTCTAAGGAAGAAATAATAAAATCCTTGTTGGTTCAATAATAGGAGCAAAACTTACAAACAGTTATACTACAAATGGAAAATGTTTTTTCATCTTTGGACAACTTTAAGAGAAAGAAAGCAACCAGTCATAACTCCAGGGCTACCTATAGGTACATTTTAGAAAATAATGTTTAATTTCTCTCATGGCTCTAAGTAACAGGAACAAAATATTTATGCAACAATTGATCGTTTTAATCCTCTATTACTTCCACCATGTGGAAGAAACTGATGCTTCACTATTCATTTTCTTTTTTCCCCTTTGATTATGCAATAATATTTGCTATCTAAAATCATCGCAATTTGGATGTAATTTTCACCACAACTCAAAACAGATTGTACTTGATGGAATAGTAAATAAAGGCAAATGTTTTCTATATATAGGCATGACAGTATTTCCTGTTATTTTGATCAAGTCACAATTGATGTTTACTCAACGTAGAAAGAGCTTCAGCAAATACGATATTTTGGCAATTACCTTGCAATGGAAGCATTTGGCTGATTTCAAAAAAGCTAAGGAAGAATTGGACCCACTTAGTATTTGGATAAGAGCCCAGTGAGAAATCTCAGGGCAATGGAAAGTTGAAAAAGCATTCACAAATAATGTTTTAGAGGCGTTAGAAAAGAAAAGAGAATTTTTTAAAATACTAAATTCTTACTTGGCTAGTAGCTGTTCTTTTAATGGCTGCCTGGGTTACTCAGATGAAAAAACATGTTAAGGAACATACCAAGAATTCCTCTTTCCTTTCATCTTTGATTTCTTTGCACTGTTGTAAGCAATATAGGTTGCAGGACTTTTTAAAGACAATTACAGTAAATTAAAAATAGAATGATCCCTGCACTAATCTAAGACAACTGATTAAGACATGGTCTCATCCTGAGGTGTCAGATAAATTTTGACAAATTTGAAGGCCTGGTGGTCTGATATCCAGCAGAAGCACAAGGAGGTACGGTGATCCATCCATCCAGTAGAAACAGAAACAGGGTGACAAAATATAATATCTCTCCCACTCTCTCTCTTTCTCTTCTCCTTTTTGCGGTCCATTTGGAGGTTTTAGATACATATACGCTTACAGTATATATATAGCTGTTATCATACAGCTGCATCACTTAGCAACAAGTGCCAGTTGCCAAGGAGGTCATTAAATGAGAAGCAGCAGGAGTCCTAGGTAAGGATCATAGGGATGCTTGCAGGGGGGTTGAGACTTATCTAAGTAACTTACGACCTTCCTTGCCCACTTCCCCATTGACTTTGTTGGCCAAGAGCCCAAATAGTGAACACAAGAGTGCGGAAAAAATGCAATGGCTGGAACTTCAAGGACCAGTCATATGTACCACTTAGCATGATCACAACATCGAACAGTTACTGAATGACTGACCAGTAAGTCAGTAAGAATTCAAGTATGTAACTTCAACAGAAGAAGAGCATTACACTTAATATTGGTCATGATTTATGACATTTGGCTAGCATGTTTATGCTCTGTGTACATATGTTCAAACATTAGTACTTTATAAAAATGCTTATTCAAGCTAGTAGCATCAACATTTACTCCTCATTCCCTTCCTTCTCTTTCATATTTATTATAGATACATAATTTTAAAAGCATATTTACACTATTATGCAGTTCTATTCTTGCCATCAAGTAAGCTCCATTGAACTCTGAGGAACATACTATTATATTGCCTAAAGATGTATGGGATTGTATTATTAATGATATGCATGCCATTCCATTTACCAGACTTCACACATTTGTGCTATTTTTTCCCCTTTCAAAACAAAACCACATGCACATTCTGCAATTTGTTATAGCTTGTGCTGCCACTATTTTCCTCATCAAAATTTCTAGCTCAGTTAAAGGCATACACATGCCTTTCAAATGATTTGGTAGAAATTTCAAGTTCTTTCTACAAAGCAGATTAAAATCTAGCTTTAAAATTACTAATATAAACAAGTAACTATTGAGATGAAGCCTACTTGTAAATACTTTCTCTTAAAAATGTGTCCTAATTTATGTTTAAAACATTTTCATTTGCAAGAGTAATTTTCATATATACAAGGACATTTTTCTGTTGTATTTGAAATTAAGACTTATTTTAAGTCTTGAAAATTGTTATTGACAAGAATATAATTGTAAGTTTACATGCTTTTGTTCAATAACCTTGTATTTGGTATAAAAGCAGATGATAAGTGAGATTTCTTCAAGTGAGAGATCTTGTGTGTGTGTGCAAAAGTTTGCAGATTATTACAGGTTGTGAGACATTTTTTTGAAAAGTATCCTACTCTGATCTCAGAAATGAACCAGGATGTATCCTCAAGGTATGACAGCAAAATAAATTGTGCATAGTGCAATCATACATGCATGCATGCCTTTAAAGGAATGGTTCCCAAAGTGGGCGGTACCGCCCCCTGGCGGGCTGTGGGATGGCTTGGGGGGGCGCTGCTCAGAAGGTTCTGGATTTTCCCGGGAGGGGCCGGCTGGACACTGGGTGCGTCAGAACCTGCGGCTCGCCCAGAGCTCGGCCTGCCCCGTGGGAGCGTCCAGAGGTCAGCCTGAGCGCCCAGAGCACCCAGAGCTCGGCCCACCCTGTGGGACTGTCTGGAGCTCGGTCCGCGTGCCCGGAGCATCCGGAGTGTTCTGAGCTTGGCCGGCCCCATGGGAGCGTCCAGAGCTCAGCCTGCCCCACGGGAGTGTCTGGAGCTCAGCCCCAAGTTAGGACCGACTGGCAAGTGAGCAATGAGGGGGGAAGTGGAGTGCGAGAACAGTATGTTCTTATTTGTGTGTGCGTGTCTGTGTCCGTGTGTCTCTCATTCTGTGTGTATATGTGTGTGAGACTGTGTGTCTCTCATTCTCTCTATCCCTCCCTCTTTCCCTCCCCCTGTCCCTCCCCCTCTCATTCTCTGCCTGTCTGTCTGTCTGTCTGTGTTTCTCTCTCTCTCATTCTCTCTGTCTCTACTTCTCTCTCTCCTAAGCAGGAAGAAATTTCATACTAAAATGTGTAATACTTAGATAAGCGTCAATTATTGTGTAATAATTAAACAAACTTTAATATTTTTTCTACAATTAAATAACCTTTGAAGATTTTGTTATGATTAAATAACAAATAAAATAATGCGGAAAACAGTGCATCACCTGCAAATAATTTTTGACCCAATATACCTCAAATGGGCTTTCTTATCGAATATGTTCAAAATCCTGAAACAAGGTCCCAAGGAGGCCTGGGCTGTCTAGTTGCTTAGTAAAGTGCCTGAGCATTCTGAGCGCCTGCTTTGGACGTGCTTGCTGCGTTGTGTAAGAGCATTCTTGGAAAAGGAAAAGGTTCAACCAGTCCTGGACGGAACGAAAAGGGCCAGGGAGGGGACGCTTTGGAAGCTAAAACCTTTTCTGGTCTGGAACTCCCCAAGCCTTCCCCAGCTGGAGGATTAAAGAGGCCCTCCGGCCAAAGGCGAGGGATGGACGCGAAGCATCCGAGGCGCCTTCGTGCGTGTTCGGAGAGCCAGGAATCCACTTCAGCCCCAAACCCTTCACTGCCACTTAGTTTCTCACGGCCACCACACGCTGTTTCTCCTCAGATCTCCCCACGCTCCCCTCAGAAGAGCGCCGAGAGCAGCCGGTGCCTTCCTCCTAAGCAAGAATGGGAAAGGGCTGCGCGCTGTTGGGTCAGAGAAGAAGAGGGGGGAGGAGGGGGAGGAGGAAAGGGAGGCTAGGCACCCTCCGGGTAGGATGTGCGAACCGGAGGGCGGAAACTTTGGAGGAAGAAGAAGCGAGGAAGCGAACGGGCTGGAGGGAGAGTTGGTGGGATTTTCTTACGCCGGTGGAAAACCTCAGCGGGAGAAGACAATCCGAAGTAAAGAAGAAGAAAACTGGCGGGAGAAGAGAAAAGGCGTGCAAGAAGCAAGGCAGAGAGTAGCTAGCCAGCCGGCAGGCGAATCGCGCCACAGCGGCTCTTCATCTTCACGCCCCGTCGCTGCCCACGCGAGTCAAGTGAGCGGGTGGCGCGCCAGTTGGGGCGGAAATGGAGCTGTTGGCGAAGCCCCTGGGCTGGGCTGTGGCGCTGGTCTTGTGTCTCGGGGGCTTCCTTAGCCTAGCCTCCCCCCACTCGGGTCCAGGTCGTTCGGGCGCCAGAAACAAGTAAGGCTCTCTCCACCTCCACCCCACCCCCGACCCAGCTTCCCCCAAGCCACCTTCCCTTCTCCGGGCTTCGGAAAAACTATTTCGGGTCTGCCTCAGGGCCGCGCACAGAGAGTGGTGCGGGTTTATCCATTATTCGCCTGCCCTTTGTAACGCCGCCGTGTGAATAATGTAAAACCCCAAATCGACGGGTGGAGTCTCTTGGACTGGCGCTGGGTCCCGGCTTTCCTCCCTGGTGTGGACAACTCAGAAGAGACCGGGTCAGAGGCCAGTTGGAGCAGATGACTGTCTGGCGGCAAAGCGGGGAGTGGGTGGACCGGCGAGCCTAGGGAAGCCCTTCCCTGCTCCATGTGGTCAGTGACACCTTCTGGGCTGGGAAGCTGGAGGTGGAGTTGCCACGTTCCGAAAGAACTTCGGCTGAGTTCACACGTGCCCGATTTTTCCTTTCACCAGTTCCCCAGCGCCAACCCGCCATGTACCACTCGAATTGGCGGCTTCCTTCTACAGCGTTTATGTTGTGATTCATTTCCTCCCTTTGAACATTTGTAGCGTATCCTGCCTATGATTGAATGAATTTAGAGCTCTTGTTTCTTTTTAGAGAGACCAGAACAGTTCCCCTGCAAGTGATTGTCAGTGCTGATCAGTTACTTCTGCTCATTTTGACACTGTTGACCTCACCCCAAACACACAAATGATTAAAGTTTAGGATTATTGATTGACCATTGACAGTTACCCCAATGAATTTATGTACACTTTAATCACAGTAAGGATATCATACCAATCTATAGCAAGCCGAAACCTTTTGGACAAATGATTTTAGCCCTAATGGCTAACAAAGAAGGAACAAGAGTTGAACCAATTACAAGGTATGCGAAGTATTCACCCTTGAGCACTTCAATCTGGTAGTCATTAATTCTCTATGGGATGTCTAAGTCCAGGTTGTGCTTCTTTTTAGTTGGAGATGATTATTTGTTGGAAATATTCTCTACTATTTTCATAGCCTATGAATACTACCAGATTGGTTTTTGCCTTGCTCTTTTCTTAACTATCCCTGCCTTTTGTTCATTCGTCAGCTGCTGGGCAGCATTTCAATAGCTGACACAACACTTAATACCATAGTTTCTCTCTGATAAACATGTTTGGAGTGGGTGATAGTCTGGAACATGAGAGATCGCTTGACCTCAGCAGTGGCTGAAGAAACTTTCCCATGATCAGATTGCAATGCTATCAATTCATCTTTGAGCTGGCAGAAAACTACCAACATAAGGTTTGATGCACTCACTGATGATTCCTGTCTACCCAAGGTATGATGCTGGCAAAGGGTGGCAGTTTTCTTTATGGTGTACAGGAACTGGCTCATTAATTTTGCCTTTTTTTCTTTTTCTTTGTTTCTTTTCACCAATATTTACTAGGCTATGGAAAAAAACTTACACCAAGCTTTCTCTTCACATAGGATTGGGCTGTGGTGAAAACACGTGTTGACAGATAATTAGACTATATATTTAGCTGTCTGTCAAAACTTGGTAAGACCACACTTGGAATATTGCATCCAGTTTTGGTCACCATGATATAAAAAAGATGTTGAGACTCTAGAAAGATTGCAGAGAAGAGCAGCAAAGATGATTAGGGAACTGGATGATAAAACATACGAAGAATGGTTGCAGGAATTGAGTAGGTCTAATTAAATGAAAAGAAGGTCTAGGGGTAATATGATAGCAGTATTCCAATATTTGAGGGGTTGCTACAAAGAAAAGGGGGGTCAACCTATTCTCCAAAACACCTGAAGGCAGGACAAGAAGCAACAGATGGAAACTAATCAAGGACAGGACCAACCTAGAACTAAGGAGAAATGTCCTGATAGTTACAACAGTTAATCAGTGGAACAACTTGCCTCCAGAGGTTGTGGGTGTTCCAACACTAAAGGTTTTTAAGAAGAGATTGGACAGCCATTTGTCTGGAATGGTACAGGATTTCCTGCTTGAGCAGGGGGTTGGATTAGAAGACCTCTGAGGTGCCTTCCAATTTTGTTATTCTGTTATTTTCCCTCCTTACAGTCTGAATTGAAAACAACCAAGGAACAAGATTCCATGAGTAGCAACAGAATTTATTGCTAGATAAAAGTTACAAAACAATTCCAACAAATATCTATTCTCAAATTATATATAGGTAGTTTTAGGGCAGCAAAGCCCTTGTCTATTTCCTCACACTCTTTCTGGGCAGAGTGCTAGGCACACTCTTAGCATTTAGCAATGGCGTTTAGGCTTATATACTGCCCCATACCACTTAACAGACCTCTCTGAGTGGCTTACAGAGTCAGCATATTGCTCCCAGGGTCCTTATTTTACGGACCTCGGAAGGATGGAGGGCTGAGTCAACCTTGAGCCCCATCAGAATTGAACTCCAGGCTGTGGGCAGAGTTTGCCTGCAAGACTGCCGTTTAACCGCTGTGTCGCCAGGGCTCTTCTTTTGTAATGGTCAAAAAATAGCAGAAAAAAGACTGTGGGAGTATTTTCCTGCCATAGTTAGGTGTAAGCAGAGAAAAGTTCTGAGTAGATTAGAATGCCTCTTGCTAGTGGGAGTTGCAGAGTGAGGGTAGAGCCGTTGGAAATGAATACCATGTAGATGTACGTAAAAAACATTACACAGTTACACTGTATACTATGTTTTATCTATCCATGCTTACATGAAGAAGCCATAACTTACCGGGGTCCTCTGTTTTGCTAATAACCCAGTCTCATGAAAATACATAACAATGTTCCACATTTTCGTTTTCTCCAGATGTGAAACTATAGCTTCCATAATCCTCAACCTGTTTGGCTAAGAATCCAGGTAGTTTTTAAATGTATGAAAGATGTCAAGTTTGTGAACACTGCCTTAGATCACTTTGTCAAGTGTTCTTTTATCACATTATTGTCATTCCATCTGGATAGTGGGGGTAGTGTTAACATCTAAAGTAATGATATCAATAGAAACTTATATTTTATTTGGTCTTTCTAAATGGTGTTCCAGTAGGAACTGAGATTTTTTGGTAGTCTGTCTTGCAGGAGTTCATCCAAGTAGGCATGTGTAGTTGTAGGGCTACTACCATGTCACTTTTGGTGTCTTTTGTTCCGCATTTATATAAAAAGTTGTGTGAAAAGTCTTGATTACTTCAGATAGCACTTGGCACTGGAAAAACTACCATTTCTGAAGAACATTTGCAGGTACTCCTCAACTTACAACCATTTGTTTAGTGACAGTTCAACGTTACAGCCGCACCGAAAAAAGTTACTTATGGACAGTTTTCACATTTATGACCATTGGAGCATCCCCATGGTCACGTGATCAACATTTTCTTGGCAACTCACATGTGTTTAGGACACTTGCGTTGTTCTGGGGTCATATGGTCATCATTTGTAATCTTCCCAGCTGACTTTCAGCAAGCAAAGTCAATAGGAGAAGCTAGATTCACTTAACATGACTGCTCAACAACTTCAATGATTTACTTAACAAGTATGGCAGAAAGGACATAAAATGGGGTGCAACTCAATTAACAGCTTAACCACAGAAATGTTGGACTCAATTGTGGTTGTAAGTCGAGGATTACCTGTATCTAAAAATAGACAAGGAGAGTTTTAAAAACCTACATAGTCACTGAATCGGCTTCAGGTTTTCCTCCAGATTATTAAATATACCACATGCAGACCAATTAAATTAATAGGTCTTATTCTGTCCAACTGCTGTAGACTCAGACATCATTTTTAAGGAATTTTGCTCATTCAGGAAAAAATAAATTAACAAATTCCGTCTCTCAGCCTTAATACTTCACCATGGAAAATGTAGTTACTAGTTCATTTGGGTGGGATCCCTTTTGGACAAGATGATAAAGTAATAAAAGAGAGGGATTCTGGGAATTAAAGTCCACAAATCTTAAAGTTGCCAAGGTTGGACAGCCCTGGTTTAAATAATTTCTTTTTAAAATCATAAATATATTTACTGTTTCAGAGACTTGAATCCTTGAATGCCTATTTGTGCTTTTTCCAGGGTTATTGTTATTGAGAGAAGCCTGGCACTTAGTTTTTTTGTTGTACTTGAATGTTTCAAAATTTCATTAAGCAGAATTCCACATAGATGGCAATACTTAGTCTTTTTTTAAAAGTATCAAATTCTATTAGAATGAGGAAAATTTAATTCCAGCGAGCAAAAGTAAAGATATTGATATCTGATTTATATACTTAAAACATTTGCCCTCTTTCATTTAGTTTTTTACAGTTGTTCTGCATGGAGAGTTTGCATCATGATGCATTTGTATCATTATTACTCCACCTGTTCTCAACTTTACATACACTGTTTGACCCACTAATAATCAGCCATAGCTTATAAAACATAAGGACTAATGCATTATATAATCCAGCATTTAAGTAAAACCCTATTATGATTTAGCACAATGTGTATGAATCCTGTCTCTTTTGTCTTTTGGAACGAGGGATTTCTGATCTCCAGATCTCAAAATACAGAAACACAAATTCTTCCTGTATCTACTTATCTGAGAATACAAGTCAGAATACATGCATCTGAGTAGACATACATAGAAATGAGCCCTTATCCCCATACATTCTCTTATTCTCTATACCACTGCATTTTATTTAACTTTCATATTTACATCCAAAGAGAACACATGCATTAGAGCTGCTGCCACAGAATCCTCTGTGTTGGACCAGTGGTAAGAAGTGGAAGAAAATACTTGCTTCTCTGCTTTGATCCTCTCTTGGATAAAACATTTGACCAATATGACATATTTGATTTAGAAAAATAGTTTAATGATCTATCTTGTAATGGTGTGCCTGTTGTGTTCTTGCCCTCTCTACAGAAACTGGTGTGCATACGTAGTGAACAAGAATGTAACCTGTTCTGTGATGGATGGCACTGAAAGTTTTGTTCAAGTTCAGTATGTATGTCTTTGGAACCAAGAACCCTGCCCACATGTTCCCATGTAAGTAAGAATACCAATCTAGGATGGGAAAATATTTGTTTGCTTTTTTCCAGCAAAGTAGTATGGCCATATGCAGAACATCATATGGATCTGCACTATTTTTTTTTAATTGAAGCTACAGCATAAAACATTTATATTATAGTCCAAGACAGCTGAAGCTAATTAGAGAAGTTGACTCTTCTTCAATAAATCATGCAACGATTTATTGTTATGTTATTCAGACCAAAGAAGAAAAATGCAAAAATGTTATAATTATATAACTGATTTAAAATTAATACCAGATAAGGGTTTTTTCATAATACTTTAATCAGAGTTAACATAATTAGCATCTGGACTTTTGTTCCATCTACTTTCAATTTTTGTGAACTCTTGTTGGTGAATACAATTAATTCTTTGGCTTAGATGTTTTTCATTTCCAGGTTGCAGGCATCCTGAGCAGTCATAAACTTTGCTGTAGATCAGTAGCGGTCTTTGAAATAATTGGGATGAAACCAAAATGCACCCATAATTTTGAGTCTGTATGTTTGAAATGTGCGTTACCCTGACATCCAAAAATACACATTTTGGGATGTAAAGAGTTACACTTTTTAGCCATTCTGTATTGTTGCTAAAATAGAAATCTTAGCTAGCTATCTGGCCAGCAGTTGGCCATTTGGTGATGGGGGCAGGGGCAGGGTGTCAGACTGATGTGAACAGCATAATAATGCAATAATCTCACACACATAGCTCAGCCCCCTTTTTTATGCTCGATGAATATCATGATATCACCATAGGTGCATTTTAACTTTGAGTTCTTACAAAAATATGTGTCCAATTATGACTTGAGTATTCTAAAAGAATGTAAGAAGAGTATATATTGTGTACTCTTTCCCTAAAGGCTCTGTGGTTGTTTTTTTCATTTGTGTATTTTTCTCTGTAAATTATTTTTCTCATAATCTGTACTACTGAAAAGAAACTTTCTGTTGATTGGGTTGAAATGATATAAAGCTAGATACTCAGAAGTGAAAACAAAACTCTCTTGTTTCCTTTTAGCTTATAAAAGGAAAAGAAGGGAAGGAAGGAATGCTAAGATGTTACCTTACATTAATCAATTTGGATAAGTCATCACTTAGGGTTACATTTGAACAAACAGTGTTACTTGTGCATCAATGTCTAACATATATCTGTCTTTATAGGTGAAGAATTATATCATTTTTAATAATGCATTCAAATAACCTAATATGTTTTAAAATAAACAAGAAAATATTGTTGGATGAAGTACAAGAATGAACCAGGAATGGATTTTTATATATTCTAGCTTATTGGTTGCATTGGGTGTGTACTTAAGACACAAGTGTATTGAAAAGGCAGAAAATGTAAAGTATTTTAAACACATATTTTAGTATTTTGGCATGTTTGTTGGTAAATCCCAGATTACTCGGTGGAATGAACATTTTGATCTAACATCCTATGACCTAATATTAATCTCTATCAACAAAGAACAACAGTACACTCCATTTATCTTATTTGCACCGAGATTTATTCTCTTATACATCAATCACATTTTTCATGAAGTTTATACTAGCTTCCTCTTTGTCTGAAGGAAATATAGACATCTGTATTTAAGCTTTAATGTTACTTGATGTTTTAAAGAAGAGGCTAATGCTCTATTAATGTTTAAAATGATAATGGAGTACAATGAATAACTTCATGTAGCAGTATAATTGAATGGCTTAGTGTTGCTGGCTTAATATTCTCTCCATCATGGTGACCCATAATCTTTTTTATATGACTTTACATGCTGCACAGTCATTGTGATCAGCTTTGAAAAATGGACCATGCTCTATGTATGTAATATATATTTATTTCAGCATATTCATGACTTGCTTGCTATGGTCCCTCATTCTCATGTAGCAGATGATGTCCTTTGGGTTAACTTACCCGAAAGAACTTAGGGTTATTTCAGTGCATGCAAAGAAGAGGAAGAGGTTCATTGCTCTGCTTCTTATTCATGATTATTTTGGAAGGAAGGAAGAATAATTCACTTGCAGACAGTACTACTTGCACAGTCAGAAAGTTGGCTGAACATATTGCATGAAGTTGGAAGTGGAATAACTTTAAATTCAGCTTTCCTTTGCTCAGTTTCTGCTTTAAAATTATGTGTAAACCAGGAATTGCAGTTTAGACCAAATTAGCTGATAAAGCCAGTTATAAATCCTGACATTATTTAATTGGCTCATTTAACTATTTTGCAGAAAAAATCGAGGCCAGTGGTTTTTTCCATGAGTTTTTCCATGAGTTTTGTTCTGGCACATGTATTTTACATTACTATGCAATGTTGTAAACACCATCTAAAAAACTTAAAGCTACATTTTTCTATAAAGAGGATTCATAAAAAATTCAATACTGTAGTATACAAAATTCATAACAATCCATACAAATCCATTATACTACAAAAAGGCTGGAGAGTCAGTTTGGTCTAGTGATTACGGCACCAGGAGAGAAACCAGGAGACTGTGAACTCTAGTTCTGCCTTGGGGACGAAGCCAGCTGGGTTATCTTAAGCCAGTCAGTCTCTCTCAACTCCAGGAAGGAGACAATGGCAAGGACCTTCCCAAAAACCTTGCCAAGAAAACTGCAGGAATCAGTCCAGGCACTGAATTAAAGGCAACCCCTCCCCCCCCACACACACTGCTTGTATATATTAATACAGAAGAAAACAAAGCCAGAACTTTCTGTTCGTACAGTAAGTTCTAAAGATAAGTATTATCACACCTCTTATATGTCACTAGGATTTTGTCCATATATTTCATTTCAGAAAGCTATATTTCATGTAGCTTTTCAAGACAAACCTTAGATCTCAATGTAAAACACAGGTGGTAGATGTCATAATTTCAAACACTCCTGTGAACTATCACAAAATGTTTCTAAAGGAAATGAACAATTAAGAAACCACAATATGTTTCTAAAGGAAAAAGTGAGGAAATCCCCAATAGACTTTAAAGGCGATCTTTAACTGTTTTGTTAAAAAAAGAAAACAAAAGCATTCGAAAGTATCCCTGATCCTCTGGATAATTGGAACATTTTAAATAGTACAATGTTTGCCTTTGTGTGATTTTAGTCTCTCATGCTTTATAGTTAAAAACAGTGAGTTTGTTGAATCTCATGGGAAATATGATTCCATGGTTTGGGAATGTTTAACTGCTGTGGATTCAGCAATGGGAGTGGTTCTGTTTTCAGCAGTTACATAACACTTCACATTTCTACTGTGTTCTGCAATAAGCCCATTTGTGCATTGATGTGGAAAAGCCTCTCTTCTCCATAAGGGGTAGACCTCTGACCGAATGCAAGACGGTAATGATGTGCATGTGTTTGTGTACACTAGACAACCCGTGGCTCATTGGGTCATTCTTCTTTTCACATATAATGGAGGCATGCACCATTTCCCCTCCCCTCACAACCTTCAGGAGAGTCCCAATGAAGCTACTCCTCTTCCTCCTCAGCTGACTTGCAGAACTGCCTGCCATTTTGCTGGGGGAAGGGGAAACAGGGAATGGCAGACTGAGGAAAACTCCTCACCACTCCCCATTCCAATGTATCCCAAGGGCGCTCCCCCCCCAGTGAGGAAGAGCCCCCCCATTTGTGGCACCCTTAGCCAGCCCTGCCTCATCAACTTGCTCTCTCACTGTTTCTTTTCACATAAAATATAGACTTGTATCATTTCCTCTCCCATCACAACCGGCAGGAGAGGCCTAGTGAAGCCTCCTCCTCCACTCCTCCTCAGACATGTGGAACTGCATGCCCCTCTCTGGAGCTGTGAACCATGAGGAAAGCATTCTAGCATGTTCCCAAGGGACCCCTCCCTCCATGGAGAAAGAGATTTCACCCTTTGACCCCCAGAGCCTCCCAGCTAATGTTATCTCTCTAGAACAGGGGTCCCCAAACCCCGGTCCATGGACCAGCACCAGTTCATGGCATGCCAGCAATTGAACCACACAAACAAGCCAAGCCCCATTGACAAGATGAAGGCAGCATGCAAAACCACGCTCACTCCAGTCCATAGAAAAGCCTTTTTTCATGGAACTGGTCCCTGGTGCCCAAAAGGTTGAGGGCCACTGGTCTGGAAGACATCTAAGTTTCTCTTTCATTCCTCCTTTTTCCACATATAATATAGATTTGTGCAGTTTTCCCTCCCCTCATGACCCTCAGGAGAGCCCCAGCGAAGCTGCCTCCTCTCTTTCATCTGATCTATGGAACTGCCTACCACTTTCTTGTGGGAAGAAGATCCAAAGGGAGCTGCAGACTGTGAGGAAAACCGCACAAGCTAACCTTGGAGGATATAGTTTTCCAGAGGGTGGTGGTCACAGCAGAAAAGGCATGCTGCATGGACCGTGCCAAGTGGAACTTCTTTAGGAACAGGAGCTGCAGGATATCCCTCCTGCCTGACCTGGTGAGATAAGTAGATATAATCAGGAAGAGACAGTACCTCAAATAACCTGATCCCATGCCATGCTAAAGGACAAAAACAGCAGCTTGAACTGTACCCAGAAGCAAACTGGCAACCAATGCAGATCACAGAACAGACGTGTAACACATGCCCTCTTAGGGGCATGAACCAGTGCTCCATTCTCATCAGCTGAAGCCTCTTGAAAGGCAGCTCTATGTACCATGTAGAGTGTGTTATAGTAATCCATTGTGGAGATGTGATTTGGAATTTATTTATTTTTATTTATTTATTAAAACTTCTATACCGCCCTTCTCCCCGAAGGGACCCAGGGCGGTGTACAGC